>JAEQBH010007517.1:0-67704 GCA_016808115.1 Tetrastigma voinierianum | reverse complement strand
CTCAGATATTTTCTAGTACGAAGAAGAACCAAGACGTATGACCTGTTGCAAAGAAAGCATGCATTGCATGACTATTTATAAAAGAAAGCATGTATTTAATCACATGAAATAAACTAAGATAACAAGATGCAAACTTATGTTGCTAATTTACGCATCCCGGCTCACAAACAAGGAGCCGAGATAGAGATTCATGCAGGTGGGTAACATATATGTAAGAAGGCTTATTTCCAACCTAATAATAGATAATGATAATAAGAGGACACACAAACAACAGAACTGGGCACCTGATAAAGTTTTATCCGAAGCAAGAAAGGATTCTTAAGCTACCTTAAAGCCACACCAAGTAAGGGCCTTTTTTCTTTTTCCATTTTTCTTTTTTTTTTTTTTCTGTGAAGAGCTTAATTGGCTCTCTAGTCAATGGAAGTTTATATGGGTATAGATCATGATTCACTAATGACTCAAGATCAACTCATAGGTTGGTGGTGCTATAGTTTGAACATCAATGTACTAAGTAAACGGTAGTAGAAGTTGAGCGTGTAAACATCGGGAAGTATTTTTTGGAACCAAAAAGTTAAATAGGAAATTAAAGCTAGTATTAGGGTCTGAGAGCTTTATTCTTGGTGAAATATGTTAAAATAAAATTTTGTGTATATATATCGGTAGTTAATTTATTTCATAATTCATATAATCATTCTTTAAAACAATTTAATAGAAACAAGAGAAGACATCAGAAAATAAATCAAAAAAATAATCTAAAAATACATTATTTTATACATTCTTTCCTTTTTCCTCCCTTCTATTTTTTTTCCATGTTATATTACAACGTTGTACTATTCTATTCTTACAAGGACTCGAGCTTGACATCTCGATCACTCTATTCTTACAAGTACCCGACACCCTGTTCACCCTTTCCACAGATTAACCGAGACAAGCCTCAAGGGCCCTCACTGCTACATTATAGAATATTTAAATTAAAGAGATAGAATAAGAGAATCAACCTTATCCATCAGAATTGATCCACCAAAAGATAACAATATCTCCTACACATAATTTAATGATCTCGGCCGCAAAACTTGAACATAAAAAATGGAATGTCGGAGTAAATGAAAGAGTGAAACCCATCAATACTAATAGCCATACATAATTATCTCGAATAGAACGCAACAACCATCACAAATAATATATACAATTATCATAGTTGTCCTTTCTTAAATTTATCAAACTTTTGCATAATATATCACTCTTTAGGAATTAATACTTTCATAGAAAAGAAACTAACAATTATTTTTTTTATTACAATTTTGAAGAGTGGCAGATGCCAAAATCGCATATAGAAAAGAAAACAAACATAAACTCTAGATAGAACTGGAGCAACAAGGTGGTTTTGGTTATCTATGGGTGGTCACATTTATCCTAGTCTGCTCTATGCTCACAAAAGCTCCATTGTGCTCAAAATTATACGGCAGAAAATTAATAGAAATAAATTGAATGAAAATGAAGAATAATGAAATAATATATAGATCTATAGCATTAGCATCAAACAATAAAACACAACCCGTGAAAGAAACATTGTTCATACGTTGCCAAAGACAAAACATTCCTGCTATATTGATAATCATAATTTCTGTGAGATAACTCGCTCAACAATATAATGCATTTGTGAAGCTCACCAAAACGCCGGTGTCTGGTGAGAAATCTCTTTGAGTGTTACCACATATAAGGTACAAGAAAGAAATCAATGTTGAATATTTTCCTAAACTAAGCAAGCTTAATTACACCACTAAGAAATATTGATTTGAGGTAGAACTAACCCACCTGACACTGGTAGAAGAAGTCGAAATATAGAGAAAACCCGAGGGAAGGAGCTAAGACACTTGATAGAGGGATTGGCTTACAAAAAGATTTTGATCCGGGCTGAATGCTACTCTCAATTCTTTCCTTAAGGCTTTCGCTTTCAGCTAAATGATTCACTTAGCACATATCAAGATGCACCATCATTCACTATCACTCGGGGTCATTCTCTCCAAACAGAACAAGGCAGGATAATCCATGAATATTACTTTTGTGTTTCTGATTCAACTGCTAATTTCGGGATCTCAATGGGCCGATGTTTAAAACTGTGAGCCACAACAGAGTCAAAAAACCATGTCGCTAATAGGATCTCGATCTTCCAATGCAATGAAATATGCTTCGACTCATACTTCACCGCCAACCGCTCATGGACACCAAAAGCTCATCTAGATTGATACATCAATGACCCACACTCTCAAATATCCGCTTAAATTTATGCTTTAATACACCAAAGGCCTGTTAAAGTAGCATAGTAATCTCGGGAGATATTTGTCAGGATAGTCGCGAAGACATGGATCATCATGCCACGATTCGATATGAACGCGTACTGGAAGAGAAACCGGACAGCCACCATCAGGCCTACCAACCCTCCAATGTTTTTCCATTTTCTCAGAGTTGAAATACATCTCAACCATCTGAGCGCTTCGGGAAAAATAATTTCTGGTGTTTTCGGCACGCGAACCGTGGCGCGATAAGCTTCGCTTGAGCCTCCCTATCTCATTCCACAGATGAAGATCTAAAACATCACATTGTGACTCGGGCAGAATCTATGATCTGTAAGAAATGTCTATGGTAGAAAGATATGTTTAAGAATGAGGTAGTAGAGAAGTCAGCAAAGATAATTTCAAAATAAGAAACCGAAGATATACACAGAGCAAACTACAAATTTAAATAAATGGATCTAAGCTAACTGCGGATACATGGACCATTTCAGCTCAAAAATAAGTATGAGAAGGATTAGAAATCAAAATGTACTGACACGTTGATACCGTTGGTCGCTCCAACCACTTTCCATGGAATAAAGTACTATTGAAACTTTAAAGATAACAGATGAATCAAAATTTAGAAACTTAAAATAAAAAGATTAAAAACTAAATCGCAAGTCCCTTACAAACGAATAAACATATGCATTTAGATTAGTCAAAATTAGTTCTGATAATGAAAGGAAATTAGAGGAAACTATTACTAGTTCCGTAAGAACAACATGATTTACAAAACAAAAATCAACTCACCTCAATTTTATCCATGGAGTTAAGAATGTCTGGGGTTCATTGAGATAGAAAGAATCAATCAAGATGTTTACTATTAATACTGAGAAAATAATTAGAGGTTTTAAAGTTTATGTGTGTCATAAAACTCGCCTTTGATGTGGTCTAATGAATAAATTAAAATATTTAGCTAAATTTATAGGCAAAGTAATAGCATAAATTTTAATTAAATAAATGGCCAACCTTCCAAGAACTGGAAGGGATGCAAAAGATGATCCAAGAGAAAGATGCACAGGAAATGCAACACATTACAGAAACATTAGGAAGTTGAGAGCACATCTAAAAGAAGAAGTGAATCATATGAGAGTTATAGGTTCAAAGAAAGTCTGGCATGAAAGTTCTAAAAAAGTTTCAGATTGACAAAAGTTCATTAACAAGACAAGACACGCAAGATATCAAATTTAAATGATCATTAAGAGATACGGTGCTACATACCACAAAACTAAGAGCACCGCATGTAGATAAGTAAAGGAGAGTCAACATAAACCCATTCACCGAGGTAGAAACAATGTCGAGGAAAGTCAGGAAAAACCCCTCGGAAAATTCAAATTTTTCCCCGAGAAAGGGCAAATAGTACTCCCGGCCGAACCTGAATTTTCTAGATATCGATGATGAAACGGAATTCTCCGCTGAAATCGCCCCACGAATCTAGCTACCACGTCACTCTCGCTGGATTCCGAGACAATAATTTCAATGCTGAGGCGTAAAGGCCTGATGACACATGGCATGGTTTAGGTGATGCCATGGCACCTAAGAGATGGAGACCATGTAGCAAGATCAGCAGTCACAAATGAAGAGCAAAGTAGTGAGAAGAGGTAGAAGAAATGAAGAAAACAGCAAAGGTGAGAAGTTCTTAGACCACATATGGTAAGGAGGAAAGGGAGGAAGTTCTCCCAATCATTATTGTCGCAACCCGCTATAAAAGAAAAGAAGAGAAAAGGAAAAGAAGGAGGAAAACAAACAAAAAACAGCCTACGGGAAAGAAAATGAGAAAGGAGAAAGAGAAATCGAGGATTTCCCCGCTTCGATGGTCGTGGTTCGATAATTCAAGACTAGTTGGTACACGCAACGCGATCTATGTGTGGACACCAAAAACTTGGAGTTTCGACAAACTTCATAAGGTAGAGAATTTTCCTACTCAGTTTATTTTAAACCTAAAGGCCTTATAATGGTAATGTAATATTAGAGTCATGAGAGGCTACATATTTAGTTCCAAACTCGAACAAATAGATTGGCATCGGTTATAAAAATTCAAGACGGTTGTGAGTTGGGTTTGAACCGAAACCAAAAGTTTCAAGTTTTGTGTTAGTTTCAGATGTGTGGATGTTTGGAACCAAACTGGTTCATGTTTGTGAAGGGACCGTGAGGTACCCTGTTGGAAGGGTCCAAGATTGTGACTCCTGTTTGTGTTATTGCTAGCATTGAGTCAATATGTTGGGAAAAGTAATGTGTTAGTATATGCTATTTAATGTATTGGGAATACGGATTGCATGGATGTAAATTATAATTATCCATGGTATGTAAATGTAAAATGTAGTACCTATATATTACATGTAACATAAAGGAAAATGTAATAGTGACTATGTGATCAGATGCATCACATCACATCAGTCAAATGTGGGTGCATGGTGAATGTGAAACCCTGAAAGTCCGATTCAGAAGAATAGATCAAAACCCAGAATTTCGTTGAATATCCGGAATTTTTTTCTAGATCTCGGATGGATGGAAGAGAGACTTTTCCAGCAGAGAATCACTCTCGAAATGTAGTAACTATCGTCACTTCAATAATTCAGACAATGGAATTTTATGCGATAGTGCAATGAGAAGATGACTTACATTTTGAGTGGTTTGAGATGCTGCACTGGTATCATGCAAAGGGAGTTCTTCAAATGAAGAGTTTCAAGTGTGGGGCCCAGGTGGACACATGGCATGATGCCATTGGAGGAAAATCCCAAAGTAGAGGGATAAGTGGATAAGGAATCCAAGTCAACCAATGATGGTTTGACATGTGGGCACAGAGGACAAGTCCTTGATTTAGTGTTTCCCAAATGATTTTTGGGAGAAGGAAAAGGGAGGGAAAAAGAAAAGAGAAGGTTTTGAGAGAGTGTTCACCTTCTCTAGATTTCCACAGTTTAATCAGCCTGCCTCGCGTAGAAGAGAAGTTAACATGCTATGGAGCCAGCTGGACACCGGTCGTGTGAGTTTCGACTAACCTCGGAGGTAGGGATCTTCCTACTTGTTTTATCTTTGACTAAGGGTCATTTTAATGGACGAGGATTTGCCAAGGCCTGATGGCCGTGGTTTTCTTGCCTCTAAAAGATTCGACCAAGTGAAGAAATCCCTAGAGTGGTTCTTTTTGGACATCTAACGACCGTTTGGTGGTTTGTGGTGGATGTTGCATTATCGCTTAAGGAGTAAATGAAGAATACGTGATTGTGGGCGCCTTCCAAGATGAATTGCCGGATTATATTAGCCTCATGAGCTAATTTATGTTATTGTTATGAATAACAACATGTGGTTAGTAAGTGAATTTTGTTAATATATGCAACGTATTGATATTAGCATGTGTTGTATGTTTTACTTAATGTTCGGTGCCATTACATGAGCAATTTAGCGGAGTAACTCAAGTAGGAAAATTTCACCATCGAGCATTGCTCACCCTTTTCGAGGGAAAACTATTTCGTGCACCAAGACACATGTACATTCCTGGGATGGACGATCCGAGGCCTTAGAGGCGCGAAATGGCCTAGTATGGCCTTATCTGGTATTTTTGTAAAATTTCGCAAGAGACCCGCTTGATAAATTGTAATCAAAAAACAGAATGGTACTAAATTTTAGGTATAAAATATATATTTTGATGAGTATGGATAATGGGCCCTGGCGGCTATTTACTTCGCATGTGTCCTGGCGATGGGTGGAGATCACAGATTAGAGCGCAGTTGACGGGGACACCCGGACACCGGATTCGGGGGCGGCCATACCGTATCGAGCATAGGCATACCATGCATCCTGTGGCTCGCTGAAGAGATCATGCATCCATCATGGTATCAGATGAACACTGTGATGTGTTTGAATTGTGTGGAAATTGTAAAGCTGGGTAAATAGCATATAGGGAAATGTCAACACTAGGGTCAGAAAATAAAACCCCTAAGGTTCGAGTGAATTATGGGCGTGATAACGGTCCGTAAATGAAAATAATAATAATATTAATTTCGAACAATCGCTCCGCTTTTTGAACATGAACAGATTGTGTTTTGTGGAATTCTGGAAGATTATTCCGCAGACAAGAAAAGGGCCAAAATTAAACTCTTAAATGAGTTGTAAAATTGCAATTGTTTAGTTATCAGATCTTAGGGGTATGCGGTAATATTAGTAGGATTTTGAAAAAGCAGGCATATATATACATATATATATACAAGGCGTATCAATGGCTATCGCCAACTTAGCACCGTCACACCGATGAATGTGAATGGGCGAAGGCGCCCGTGCGCATGTAGAAGCTGATGCGACGCAAAGAGCTGGGCAAGAGACGACAAAGGCTACCAAGACACTCCATCGATCAAGTAAACACAAGGCTACGACCAACGAGGTTGGACTAAATAGTCCTTCGTCAGACATGAATTTCAAGTCGTGGATATAGTTTACGCTGAGGTCGCGCGACGCATTTCGAAAGGCAAACCCAAGAATGGTAGAGGCGCATGGTAGCGATTTGAGCCGCAGGCGAATTCGGGTCGCACCTAGATTCGGCGTTCATGGCCGGAAGTCTGAGGAGCAACCTCGGTCGCAACTGATTTTGTGTATCGCGACCACTGGCTCGTAAGACCAGGCCAGTCGCACTCGTGAAAAAGGTCGCCAGAGTCAGATCGATTCGGCGCAATCGGTTTGATGTCAGCTGAGGTCGCACTCGTGGCGTTACGCGCGACGGCCGGCCGAGTACCTTCGTTACGTTAGAACATCGGGCTATTGAGGTCAGCGACCGCTTTTTAGTATTACCAGACCGCCTCGCGAAATCGGGGGTCACGACCCCATTTTTGGGGGTCTCGACCGGGTTTGTTCGTGATTGGGCTGAAAAGAAGTCGCGACCGCTTTGAGGTCGGCGACTGGATCGGGTCGGCTGAGGTCGCGACCGACTCTGTCACACCGCCTAGGTTGTCAATGACCGGTGTCACGACTTGGCTTTGGGTCACGTATAGGCAAAGAAGAAGACATAATTTGAAATCAACTATTTAAAAAAGTATGATATGAAATCAAAGCCACTAAGGTTTACAAGAATGTACAAGTTCCTAATATAATGAAGACATGTCAAAATAAAATTTGACATTATTAATTACAAAGGTTAGCAGCCCTATAAACATAAAAACCAGAATCAAAACCACTAGAAGTAATAATGTTTATTTTACCTTACTTATATGAACCTTTCTATGATAATCGGTTTAGAAAATACCGCAAAACTAAGTGTTCAAACTATGGATGCAAATAGAAACTCGAGATAGCATTAGCTTTTTCTTGAGGTCACTTCGAGCTAGAAAGGATTGGGCTGAAGCTTGGAGGTTCTGGTGTTCAAGACTCCGCCAAAGGAGCAAACAATCGTGGTATAAAAGATATTTTTGAAAATAGAAAACTGGGAGCCAGCACAACTTAGGATGAGACAGGCTACTCTTGAAGCCAGGAGCCAAACTTGACCAGACTGGGACACACTGAAAGAAGACACACAACTTGCAGATTTGGACTACATGAAACATATAGTCGAACTGTGGTATTAGTATATCATTAAATCAAAACATTGCCATAGTCATAAAGACATATTATACAAACCCAAAATTGGAGCTAGTAAACGAGAGAGGTCAATTAGATACAAACACTCATATAGGGAGGTTTCAAATAATTAAGGTCCAAACTGCATCATAGCTGTATAAGAGTTGCTTCCTTTAACTGAAACAACAAATGATAAAGGTTGAATTCAAGACAAGGAAAAAAAGAATGCCGCAGGTAAATTACGGATACAAAGGGGGCATGCTAGGGCTACAGTTAAAATTCAAGTCCTTCATCTTGCTCTCAAAGAAGAATCATCATATGTTCTTCATTAAAGAAAGGTGATTTATCAATACAGTCGTAGAGATTGCCATACCGACAAACTCAGCTTTTGAAGTACAAAGGACAAAGTGAGTTTTATCCCGCTACACATAACCGCTTAATTAGACCTAACAATCTTCTTCGTGAAAATATAACACTGTGCAAGCCTTGAAGTACAAGGATCCATCACCACAAAAGGAAATAACCAATAATAGAATAGAATGAATTAGTCAAATTATGTCAGCCCAGTGCCTGGGGTTTGCTCTGACACTCAAGTGGCGCCCTAGAGAAATTAACATGAATGCTAATCAAATGTTTCGATTGAGGAGGAAGGGGATTTGATGTGGGTCTATTGGTATCCTATGAAGAAAACATTAGAGTTTAGAATTCAAATTCTTCCACAACTACGAGAGACACACACAACCATGAAAGTATCTAAAATGAAACAAGGCATGATAGAACGGCATAGATCATCTTATGAAGAGAAGATCAGCATCTTTCTCGAAATTTACACCCTTTCTTCTTGGATAATATTCTATTCTTCTGCCATAATTCTTCATGGGCCCTTCTTCATATTCCCAATCATCATCATCATCATCGACTCATTCTTGTCAACTCGCAAATTATTTTACAAATTGCCAATTATAACTAGGTAGACATGCCTCAGAATTCAAATTTCCACCTCGTCCCTTTCCTCACTTGAATCATCAGCAAATTTGCACTCTCCAACCAAAATTTCGTCTCTACTAACACAAGCCATGGAAAATGTATACATCACATTTATGCCTTCACTAGAGTTACTTTCTTTCATAATTGACAAATATTTTAGCCAAGAGGAAGATAGGTACTTTGAAATACTATGCGCATACCGTGATGTGTACTCAATGTCCTTGAGATTCAAAACTCAAGCCTCCCTTCCCACTTCCTTTGCTACCAAATGATAAACATGTTGTACTTCAGAATTATTAAGAGGTTACGTCAAGAGAGGTTCCAAAATGCTAAACAACAAAATTCTATCCCCTCAACGATGCAAATATACACATAAATCCGCAAAATGACTGTAAACTCTCTAAATATGGATTTTGGGTGGTAACCACTGTAGTACTTGGCTATAACACTACATCCCATAAAGCTTCGAGTCCAATTCGCCATCATTCCGGGCTTTCTCCTTTTCCCACTTCCTAAGAACCAAACACAAATAATTATAATTGAGAGACAAAGAAAAAAAGATTTTCGTCTAAATAAATCAATCATTCCGGATGATAAAACAAAATACATAGTGTGGAGGACCATCACCTAGTTTTCACTTCCATGACCAGCTCACCCAATGTAATCATGGAAATGGTTTGATGAAGGCAGGCCCTCAGATTGAGAGTGCTCACAACTGCTGCATAATGGGCCGAGATTTGGGATTGACACATAAGCATGCTAATGCTATCTTCACTGCAACCACTACGTTCAGCTCACCCACTTCATCCACAGGAGGTGAGGGGTGCTTGTCCATAACGTCATTTAACAACCAATGGTCAAAGCAGTGAATCAAATATAGATGAGACAGGAGACGATGACAACAAATAAACCACTGACATCTCAGATTTAGTGCAACAAAGAAGTTTGGTTTGATACTTCATCATAACTGCTCATGGACACGGCAAGTCGACCTCGATTTTATCCGGGCAATGACTCCACACTCTCAATCGTCATCACGCCCAACAGACACCAGCACCCACCGTAAGCAATAGTAATCCTTCCGGGAGATATTTTCCGTGGATAGTCACGAGAAGACATGGAAATCACTGGGCGCCATTATCCGATATGAACGCTTTACCGTAAAACCGTCGACAGCTTCACCGACTTCAGGGTCTTTTCAAATTTTGTACCTCCTAATGGTTTTTATATTTTGAAGAGAAAACACAGAGAACGCAGATCCGAAAGACAAAGATGACAATCTTCTTCGCAGAATAGTCTCCGGAAGTAAAGTACTCGAACACCAAAGAATATCAGCCAGTAAACATAACAAGTGACGTGCCTAACCGGCTTAACACCAAAATCTGTGAGGCCATTACTTAACAATGATGAACTAATAACTTAAGATGGATTTAATTATAGTTACAGGAACATTAAATGAGATAATAAAATTAACATCTAAAGTCATTTGTTAAATGTCCAAACAGTCTAGACAGATTATAACTATGATAAGATATATGAGAAATACACAACATATTGTTTTTTTCGTGAGCAAGTTTTATATTTTATTAGACGGTGCGTAACATGTTTGAAACTATAGTCGAACAATAACATAATGTCAGAGCGGAGCACCAAAAAGATCACATAGGTAAGGCCAATTAAATTCTTAATAGACTAATTTTGCCATAGTGGCTGATGAATAAAACCCTTGTTGAAGACAAACCAATTAATCTATAGAAGGTGAAGAACAAATTTGACAGATAGATTCAAAACAAGAATTTTCACCTGGGAATTATGATCTGTGTAATAGTCGTCTACAGAAGATCGGTTAGAATGAGGTAATGATGGTTTCGCAGATAATTTTTATAATAAGAGACTCCGGAGATAGAACATTAGAGCAAACTGCAAATTTAACTAAACAAATCTAAGCTAATCTGTGATACGTGGACCATTTCAGGCCTTCAAAAAAGGAAGTACAAGAGAAGATGGAGAAAGAATAAAATTAAGATAGATATCAATACTGTCGAATCCAATTTCATGAAGAGCATGTACTCAATGAAATCCCAAAGATAATGATTGACAAAAAAAAATTTAGAACCGTAAAAATAAAAAGATTAAAAGACCAAATCTAAGTCCCTTTATAATCAATCAGAAACGAATGCATTTACATTAGCTTCAAAATCCGGGCCTGGATAATGAGGGAAATTAGAGGAAACTATAGAATAGTCTCAGGTGTAGAGAATAAAGAGCATATCTGAGAACAGCAACACCACTGATATCCATGGGAGCTGGCACGTCTTTGTCATCACATGAACATATTCTAAACTAAACTTTGCTCACTTTCACAAAATCGCATACAAAGCAACTTGTAGATGTACCTTTTGTTGCAAGTGTCATAAAATCGGTCTTGAATGTGGTCTAATGAACAAATTAAAATATTTTAGCTTAATTTATAAGCAAAGTAATCAGACAAATTTTAATTAAATAAATGGCCGACCTTCTCCAAGAATATGGAAGGGATGCATGATCCAAGTGAAAGTCGTGACAGAAATGCACACATTACAGGCAGAAGTGAGAGTTAGACATCAGGTTGAAAGAGGCAATTTATACGAGGCAGAGTAGATAACCAAAAAGAAAATCAAGATGAAAGTCTAAAATATTTCAAGATTGGATAAAAGTTCATTGGCCAAGATATGCAAGAAGATAACAATGAAATGATCGTTAAGAACATACCGTGGTCACTGGAATGGTACCCGATCTCTTCAAAAAACAGAGCGGGCATCGGCGATGATCAAGCCGTATAGAGATAGTCGTAGGTCGTATCGTTGTCCTAACGAGGTCAACACAAACTGAGAGATGGAAAAGAGATTCTGCTTTAATAAAACCAATCATTCGATGATAAAACAAAATACACTTCGAGAAGTGAGGACCGGCTACCTAGTTTCGCTCCATGACCAATAAGGAAAAAGAACCGTGATATTGAAGGAGAAAGATACGATAAGTTCGTTGAATTGCTTTAGTCAAATCTTTATATGCTTTAGTTAATAGTTGCTTTGGTCATTTTTCAAGAGATCATCAAGATGAATTCATCTCACTATTGAAAAATCAAAGAAACACCATACCTAGGGATTACAATATAAAAAAACAATAATGATATTGGTTTAAACTTCATTTCTCAATTCAAAGAATTACTAAGTTATAAAACAAATAACATTACTAATATTCAACAAGGAAAAGAAAGAGAATGAATACCAAAGGACATCAATGGTTGAAGGATCAATCACTTAAAAGAATGGCAAACATACAGATACTGGATGAATTCATGGGCCAAACTATCACCATAGAACATGACCAAAACAGTAAACAAATCAAGAAACCACCACAAAGAAGAAAACCAGGAATCAGTAAAGCACACGGATTATGGTATACCAGATGTTTTTCCTGTAGATGATGTAGACACAGAACAATCGTATCATCGTAAGATCAGAGGTGATCCCGATCTTCTAAAAAACAGAGCGGCATCAAGATGATCAAGCCTCGGTAGAGACATAGTCGAGGCCGCATCACAACCAATTTATGGGTCAATTATAGCGACAGAGAAAAAGATATTTTCATCAATAAAACACTGATTCTGATGATAAAAAAAAAAAAAATACACATGGAGAAGTGAGGACCGTCAACTAGTTTTGCCTCCATGACCAAGCACCACCCAATGTAATCATGGAAACAATGAGAGAGTACTTAAGAGAGTGCTCAGTTAGACCTGCAGAAGGCTGGTCGAGGTTGTGATTTGACATATAAGACAAAGATATTTCACTAACATGATCACCACCCACTCCCATCCAAAGGAGTGAGGGGCGCTTGTCCATAACACATCATTCAATGTACCAATGGTCATAAATATTAGTAAATATATTTTGAGCATTTATATATGCCTAATGACAGACAGAGGAGATGAGTCAGCAGGATGCCTCCAGACACTTAATGAGTCACATGAACTCAGTTATAAACATCCGCTATTATCCACCTTCATCGTAAGCAAGTTCGCAAATTAAGAAGATTACATCATGCTCGCTTCGCAAGAAATTATAAATGCAGCACCAATGCACCAATTAGCAGCATCGGTACCGGAGCAAGATAACCAAAGTTCGTAAAGAGTCCATGAGTCCCGCTTAAAAGCCTAGCTGCATTAGTCAGACATGGGCTTCATATTCGAATCTAATAACATTGTTGCTGGTTATGTCTCGGCGAATTCATCGGAGGTTAGCAATCATGGCGCATATAAGATAAGTTTAGCCACCCTTTCTGCTACGTTTAGCCTCACAATCCAATCAGTTTTTCTCACGCTTCTTCATCGTTAAGCTTAGGAATGTTTCTCAAGCCTCCCTTTTCCATAAACTCATAAATAAAAATGAGTTCTTAGCAAATGAACTCGGTTTACAAAGCTGACAATATTGCGAGATGCCTTATCTCGTGTTAGAGCATGAATCTCGCTTTTGAAAGCCTTCAAATCACCCATATCTCCACCATCTTGATCCTGATGAGTAGTGAAAAGCTTTTTCACGTGAAACAACCAATATCTGGGCAACCCTAGCCTTGTAAAATGCTACACATCCCTGCATCCCAATACACCGTTTGAATCTAAATGTTGATGCGAGCCAGTATGAGTGTTACGCAAGCAGCTCCACTGGCGTCCTAAGATAGAATAGATCTTAGACATCTGCGACTTCAAGTGTAATTTGGTTGTTTTCTTCCTCAATTTTTGACAAGAAAATAAAAAGAAGAAAGAAAGTTATAAGAACAGATGCTCACAATGAGGAGTAGTATGATCAAGACGTAAACTCGTGGGCCTTCAGACACCGCATGGCTTGGAGATGACATTATTACCAAGGCAGACCTTTATAGTGTCTGGCTGAGCCAAGTTGATGTCGGGGGAGGACCTTCCAACCGGTCAGGGAGGATATATCACAGACGCTGATCTGATAGGTCAAAAGTGTGTGGGACAGCGTAGAAGCTGAAGGCGGGAGAGATTCATAACGCCTCCAAAATGAGTCTCAGCAATGTGAATCTCTCCACAACATATTTTGACTAAGATCAAGACTCCCAAGACTATGCATCTTTCCAATTTCGTCGGGAATGCTATCCACAAATCGATTCCCACTCAAGTTCAAGGACAATAATTTCAGCAAGTTCCCTATTTCTTTGGGAATTTGACCGCTTAAGTTGTTCGATGCCAGGTCAAGGGTTTGAAGATCGGCTAATTTTCCCAATTTCAAAGGAATGCTTCCTGAAAGATCGTTGTTAGTCAAAGAAATAATTCGAAATAATAAGGGCAACATACCCACTTTTTTGGGATCTTCCGCCAAATGGCTCTGAGGAAAGATCAAGTTGTTGCAATTGGAGTGGCTCTCCGTTGAGGTGGTATAGCGTAAATATTGCCGCGATATTATAAAGTAGTTCAACAGCCCCATTTCTCGCGAAGCTCGCCATAAAAATTGCTATCGCTAGATCGATATAATTCAGTTTGGGTATACACCAAAACTTTCGCCGCAGGCTTTAGAGCGGCTAGCGTCAACTCCTGTCGCTTTGGCGCAAATTTTTCAAACTCTTCGCATAGGACCGCGGAAACATTCCACCAGTTAAAATTGCCGCGCTCTACCAAGGCAACTTCGTCTCGTGTCACAATGAAGTTATTTTCTATACAATTGCAAATCTTTCTAAATGAGTGGATATTATTCATTTCGCAGGAAGTGGCACCGCTTGAGTTTATAGACCAAGATCAAACAGGTTAAGCTGACAAGTTTCCTATGGAAGCTTGCATCAACCTGATTATAAAGACAATTCAAGAAAATTGGATCTTAACAACCACTTCGAGAATGAAACCTGATAGTTTGTTCAGATTAAGATACAATGTGGTTAAATTTCCTCAAGTTACCTATGGAACGAGGGATTGACCAAAGGAGATTGTTAATAGAACAAGATCATTGGGATTTAAGAACTAATTTATATAGAACCAGACAGTTTGTTCGTGATGAAGATACAATGTGGTTAAATTCCTACACGGCGGAACGAGGGATCGGACCAAAGGGAGATTGTTAGCTGACAATCAAGATCATTAAGAGATCTTAACAATCCAATTTCTCGAGGAATGGAGCTAGAAGTTTGCTTTGCACTGTAAAAGAATGAGTGAATTTCAAAGATTTATGGAAGGAGGGATTGTACCAGTGAGACTATTATATGATAATCCAAGATCGTTAAGATCTGTTGATTTCAATTTCCCTTTAGGAATGGAACCGTATACTATCATGAATAAATGGTTAAATTCTCAAGCACGGCGGAAGGAGGGATTGGACCAAAGGAGACCGTTAAATGACAATTCAAGATCGTTAAGAGATCTTAACAATCCAATTTCTTTGAGGAATGAAACTAAATAGTTTGTTCGTGATCAAGATACAATGTTGCGAATTCTCGGGTTAATGCAGTGGAATGAGGGATTGTAACGGAAGGATTGCAAAGAATGACAATTCAAGATCGTTAGAGATCTTAACAATCCAATTTTTCTTGAGGAATGGAACCAGATAGTTTGTTCGTATGATACAATGTGGTTAAATTCCCTGCTACCTGCGGAACGAGGACGAATGAATGGATTTATGTTAGTTGATTGTTGAAGATCATTAAGAGATCTTAACAATCCAAATTTCATGGAATGGAGCCAGAAGTTTGTTTGCACCAAGGTGCACATTGCTAAATCTAGTACAGAATAGATTAATAAGAGTATATATTATATGACAATCCAAGATCAAGTAAGAGATCTTAACATTTGAATTTCAGGAAATCTAAACTGCACAGCTTTGTTCCTATGCGTGTACAATGTGGTTAAATTCTCAAGTTACCTATGGAATGAGGGATTGGACCAAAGGGAGACTGTTAAATGGCAATTCAAGATCGGCAGAGATCTTAACAATCCAATTTCTTGAGGAATGGAAACTTTATAGTTTGTTCGTATGAAGATACATGTGGTTAAATTCTCAAGTTGTCAAGGAATGAGGATTGACAATGAGATTGTTAGTTGACAATTGAAGATCATTAAGAGATCTTAACAATCCAATTTCTTGAGGAATGGAGCCAGAAAGTTTGTTTGCACCAAGGTACAATGTGGTTAAATTCCTCAAGTTACCTATGGAAGGAGGGATTGTACCAGTGAGACTATTATATGACAATCCAAGATCGTTAAGAGATCTTAACAATCCAATTTCTTGAGGAATGGAACCGCATGGGCTTTGTTCCTATATGGCAGTGGTTATTAAATTCTCAAGTTACCTATGGAATGAGGGATTGGACCGTTGAGAGATTGTTATTTGACAATTCAAGATCATTAAGAGATTTAATAATCCAATTTTCGAGGAATGGAACCGTAAAGCTCATTCTGCTAAAGATATAAAAATAGTTAAGTTTAAATTCCTAGTAGAATGAATCAAAATTATTAAATAAAGATAGAAAGCTAAGTGATGCTAAAACCCAAGTTGTCAGGTATTACAATTTGAATGATTAGAACCAAAACTGAATTAGAATAGAGTTAAAATATTACCAATATGAAGGGAGAATCTTTCTTCAAGAGGAGTTGTTAGTCAAACTAAGAGCAAGATGCTGGAGGAATGATTTGAGGTACCTTCAAACAGTAACTCAGAAGGTTTAAATCCTGAGACACTTCGACCTATGACAAGCCACTCCGAAACCAATGATTTGGCAAGAATCAAGGCCCAAACCAAGATATAAAACTTGGGTTTGATTATCAAGGCTGACCTTCCATGTTAGAAGAGCGAGTGCTTCTTGATCTTGTTCAACTTTTTGAAATACCAATGGAAGGTCGAGGTGATGGAAAAATGATATGGAAGGATGATATTAGCACAAAGGCAAGAAGAATAAAAGCAAGGAGGATGATGAGTCGAGAGTAAGAAGTGAGGGATGAAGGATATTGACGGGCCATTATCGAAATGGCAGACACATATGGTGAAGTTACAAGAGAGGTGATAGAATATTGATAGGTAACTGGGTGAGATATATCTCAGATTCCTGTATTAGTCGGGTGTTTACATCTAACTACCTCATTCCACTATACAATTAATGGAATTGAAAATAGGTAATATCAACTTCATACTTTTTTAAATTTTTATCAAAATAGTCTTATTTTTTTTATAAAATTAAACACCGCAATTACATAGCAAATAATTTAAAATATTACTTATTTTTTAATTAAAACATTATTAGAATGTAGTGGAAATAATTAAAATATTCCTTTTTCTGTTCTCGAAGAAACTTTGAGATCAACAGTGATTGCTCCTCTGGGGTTATAGAACGTTGTTTGGATGTTCTTATCCCTCCTCGTGTCTCGAATAACTGGGAGATTCAGTTATGTCACATAGAATACACCACGACAGTCTGACCTACTTTTGTTATTCCTTTTTCATTCCCTTTGCATTGAAACTTCCTTGAGACTACCAAAGTTGATTGCATCCCTGAAGCCATCAATCAGGTTGTTTGGATGTCTTATCCCTCCTGTTTTCTGATTCAAATGTTGAATAAGACACACTACCACATGTCCGACCACTTCAAATTCATTAATGGCCAAGAGTCTTTACGAGACGATGCTCTAAACCATAAAATACTACACCATGGTCGTGACGCCCCCATAAAATCTCCATGTCAATGTGATTTTTGGAATATTTCCGTAACTGCACTAGATTTTTTCCTTTCCATACCGAGTACTAAACCCCCTCCATTGTTAATGCCTTCAGATAGTAGTAAGTCCATATATACCTGGGCCGCTAGCGAACTATTTCATTTTCCTTTTTCTCACTTTATCATAGAAACCACCTCGGGCTTGAATCCGTACACAAAGTCTAGTAACATGCGACCAATTCATGATTGCCCATTCCACTAGCCCAACTCATGAAGTGAAAGATGCCATCTTCTATGGTTCACCTAAGGCAACACAAGAAGCTGAAAAGATAATACCATTTTCTTAATTTATTGTTGAATTTTTGAAAATTTTAATGACAGATTTTTCATTCAAACTCTAAAATAAGAGAATGAAGACATTGATCATACGAACTCATGACGCAAGGAAGTATAATTAAACAAAAATACATGTATTTTTTAAATTTTATTTTTTCTGTAATTTTAAATAAAATTGAAAATTTGATTTATTTTTGTAGATAGAACATTTACATATGTTGATACAAGTACATATGTTTAAAATTAGATTACAATTCTGTATGAGGAATAATGTTGAGGTAGAAATTGGTTTCAAAGATATCATATATATGTTGTTATATATATATATGACTTTTTATAGAATGTATGGTTTTGATAGGTATCGTCAACTTCCAAAATATGAAAAAACAACCGAAATAAATACTCGTGGCTTGACCCGCTTTAAAATCTGCTCAACTCTGATAGGTATTATAAATTTTCTCAAGACAAAAAAATCTAATTAATCTATTTTAAAAGTCTCTACCAATTCCAAACATCTTAAAAAACTTTAATCGACTTCACTACATTCACTCAATTATGATACATATCATGTTCATTAGGTAGAAAACACAGGTGACGCGAAATCTTGACCAAGTATTCATATTATACTAGTCACCCAAGGGTCAATATCCTATTTGGATGGGTAAGAGATTTATAGATGGGCCCCATTCATTAAATTGTAGTACTAAATATCTTACAAATATATAAAGAGGTTGACAATAATGTATTACAAGTGATCCAATTGAAGTGGGATAGATATGATCAAAATATATTAAATTGATTATATATCTATCAATTTGATAAGAAATTTACTAAAAGATTAAAATTTTACCATTTTTTGTAATGAAAAATCTTTAGTTAAATATTCACATAATTAGTAACTTTGTGAACCGCGGCTAGTTGATGCTGATCAATTAAAGAATCCAACAATAGATAGGCTTCAATTTATATGAAATTATATTATTAAATATCTTAAGAGAATTTTGAATGAGCTACAAGAGAGATCTAGAGAATCTTACAGAAGTGAAATTATATAAAGATTGCATTTATTTTAAGGTATATGACATTGAAGTAAGGTGTAACTATGTTTTCATATAAATAAGATACCATTGCATTCCTAATAATAAATGCTGAATAGCCAAATAGATAAATGACAATTTCGAATCACTTCAAGAAGCTTGTTGTGAATAGACATGACCTGAGTTTACTCTCTTTTTATGGAAAATACAAATTTGCTTTTAAAAAATTATAATACTAAAAATAGAATATTTCAATGTTAAACCTCTCAAAAGAATTTCTAAAATAAAAGGTATGGTCTATTACATAGGCATGGTTAGTTTTTAAGAATGTGTAAGACATTGATAAGTGCAGTGGAACTTCCTAATATCAAAATAACAAAGTAATTGTCTATACTTGAGGGACTTGAAATCATCTTTATAAAAACTTGTCCCATTGTTTTAACGTGTATTCATGACTTTGATAGGTAATGTCAACATTTGAACAACAAAAATGACTTAAATAATTGTCCCAACCTAACCCATTTTAAAGTCTTTTAAGAATTAACATTTAAAATAGTGCTTGCCCTATACACTTATCATAGCTCGAATAGGGTAGATCAATTTCATGCTTGACTCACAGAAAGTCTTGCACAACCTCAAGGTAGTCTAAAGTTTCAGGTTTCACATGCATTTAAGATCGAGACTGGGGAAGGAAAAACAATTGTTAGTTATTAGTTTAGTTTCACATGCATTCATGGCTTGATAGGTAGTGTCCATTTCATGTTTGACTCATTTTAAAGTCTTTGGCAAGTTTCACATGCATTCATGACTTTGATAGGTGGTACAAAAGCTTCAGAGAAGCTTGTCGTGAATGAGTTGTATCTGTTATTAGTTGAACATGCTTGACCTATTTTAAAGTTCTACCACATTGTTATATATGGGTGGTCAAAGATTAATAAGAGCCCAAGATTTTCATGCCTGCTAAAAGCCCAAATTTACTCAAAAAAGTTGTAGAAAAATTAATAAGATGCTCAAATCTCATCATCTGGGTGCTAAGACCACTCATCACTGTATCCAGTGCATTAGCATCAAAGAATAAAACGCAACCTGCAGAAAAACAAAGATAGTTGAATATAACCCTGGCCATATGAGGGGATAAGGTACAATTTAACACCCCTAATTAGGTAATGTTTGAAAGCACTTTACAAATTTGGAGCATTAACATTACATGGTTAAACGATTCAGAATTGGGAATAGTAAACAGGAAATTGTAGATTGCGGTTTCAGATCAAATCAGATTCAGATGATGCACTCGAGGAGATTTTCTGCAACGAAGAGCTTTATCGAATCTTGCCTAGCAACAAAATTTGTCATTGTGGATGACACAACAAATAGTTGTTAAATGTTGAAAGGCTGGTTAGACAAATGGCCAAACATCGTAGATTTGCATTCAGATCCACCAAATCTAGCATTAGCATCAAACAATAAAACCCAACTAGGAAAACAAAAATATTATTTACATGCTTCACTAATAAAAACATTCCAAGTTATGCATTGATAATCATAATTTATGGGAAAATAACTCTGTTCAACCAGATAATTCATTTGTGAAGCTTTACACTAAATTGAGAACCAGAGAAAGACTGAGCTTTACCACATAAAGCGCATAAGAAAACAAAAAAGATGATGAATACGATCCAGCTTAGAACTCACAAAGTTGACAAAGTCATTTCTATAAAGAAGCAAACTAATTATGTTAACTAAGAAATACTATAAGAAGTCTAAAACAAAGAAAACTCCGGGGAAGGAGCTACACAGATATAGGGATCGGGTTTACAAAGATTTAGATCTAGCATTAGCATCGCATTAACAGAACAAACTGGAAGGAAAACAAAATATTGTTCCATATGCTTCACACATAAAACATTCCGTTATGGAAGGATAATCATACTTCCGGGATATAACCTGCTTAAGAGAGTTATTTAGAGTTGTTAAACAGCAAAAATGTAGAGAAATTTCACGCTACCACATATAAGGCAGGCAGAAAAAGGGAGATCAATTTGAACCGAGGATCAATGCTGAATATTTCTCAAAATCATGCTTAATTACACCGACTAAGAAATATTGACTGGATATAGAACTTTAAGCTAAACAGAATTAATTAGGAAGTTAAGTCGAAATACGGTGGAAACCTCAGAAGAGGTTATAAGACAGATAGAGAGATGAAGTTGAGCAGATGGATCCGCCGGCAGCTCGCACCCTTCCTTAAGGCCTCTGCTGCTTCCAAAATTCCCAATTGCTTATCAAAGATTTGATCAGTACATCTATCAATAGGCTTTCCATTCTCTCCAAACTCTAAGATCCCAAACAGAGAAACAAGAAGTGCATGGATAACCTTTTTCGTTTTGAGTTATTTAGTTAGTTTTCGCTTTGTGGCCTTTCCGATTCAACTACTACCAGAGACTCACTACCGATGTTTAAAACAAGAGCCGCAACGCAGTAAGAAACCATGTCGCTTAATGATCGATTCAGTAGCAACAAATATGCTTCTTCCTCGACTATACTTCATCGCGCCAACCGCTCACTGACACCGTGCCAGGACCCTAAGATTCTTCATCCGGCAATGACTTCCACACTCTCAACATCTCGTCAAATTTATGCTTCAATACACCAAAGGCACTACATCAGAAGCAATAGTGTAATCCCTACGGAGATATTCGATGTCGAGATCATTAAGTGCCATTATCCGATACAGTGAATGCTTTTACCAAAGAAACCGGCGCCCACCGATCAGATGCCAAACAAATTCATGAGTGCGATTTTCAGAGTCGAAATACATCTCTAACCGACCGACAGCTTCTGGGAAATAATTTTGTGTTATAGCAATTCGGGGTGAGAAGTTTGTTTGAGCCTCTCATCTCATTAGCCTCCCATGCACAAAGAACAGGTGTTAGGTGGCATGAGCTCCTTCAGAACACTTGTCTCGTGCAAAATCAGATGAGCCGAGAAAGATATGTAGTGACCAGAGGCTGAGATGTAAGATCATTCACAGAGTAACTTCCAGGGTTCATTGATGATGGTTTTTGCCAATGTTCCTTCCACTATAATTGCATAACACATGCATTTTTCTGTATCGCAGAACCATATTTCAAATAGTTTTCTTGGAAAATCCACTCAAGACCACTTTACTCGCCATCACCACTAATGGACCAGAAGGTCTGCTAAAATTCTCAATGCTTTACAAAGGAGATATGTGCTCGTCAAAAGGATTGGAATTTCAGTGAAAATTGGTTGCGGATCCTTTCATTCATGGAGCTGATGTAAGGCTCGTAACAAAGAATGCACCTTGGTGCGGGAAGATAATATATGGGGATGTTATCGAGCCTGCATGTTAAGACAACATCATCAAGTGATAAGAAGCCTTCGGCAACAAAGCAAATGCAAGGATTAGGAACACGCCCCATTGAGAAATGGTCGAGTGGATGACACGGCGGCCGCTCTCACATTCCGAGGTCATGGAGCCGCACACCATAAGTGGATTCCAATGGCGCAAATATCGTGGAGAACCGTGATCTCAAGAAGACGTAAGAAGACGATCTTCTTCAGAATAGTCTCCAGCGCAGAAGTACTAACACCAAAGAATATCAACTATAAACATGGCTTCCAAGGACGTGCCCAAATTGCCTAACACCAAAATCGTGATACCATTTTACTCTAAAGTATGATGGAAACTGGTACAACTGGTATCATGGATTTAATTATAGTTAACAGAACATTAAATGATAGAATGGGCGCAACACATCTGGTCAATTGTTGTAAATGTCCAAATACCGCACGGATTATCAGGGCGCAACCAATATTTCGCGGCTATGAGAAATACACACACCATATTTCTTTTTTTTCGTAGAACAAAGTTTATATTTTTATTAGATTGAAGTATGTAACATGTTTGAATAGTAATGAATAATAGAGGTTAGGAAAAATTGTGACTAAATATTAGAAGTATAAATAATTAAATCTTAATAGACTAATTCTTGCTATATTAGTATTATTTGCCAAACCTCCCTATGTTGATGACAAAACCCAATTAATCTCATAAGATGAAGAATAAATTCCACTGTGATGAAGATTCAAAACATAGTAATTTTGTGAATCCTTATGATCTGTAAGAAATGTCTATGGTAGAGATTTAAGTTTAAGAATGAGGTAGTGTATGTTTCGCAAAGATAATTTCGAATAAGAGACCCGAGATAGAACATTAGAGCAACCTAAATTTAATCAAACAGATCTAAGCTAATCTGTGATATATGGACCATTTCAGCCTTCAAAAAAGGGGAAGTATAAGAGAAGGATGAAATCAAACAGCTCGATATAGTGATACTGCTCGTAGTTCCAAACTGAATTTTTTTCAGTGGAATAAGGTACTCATTGAAACTTTAAGATGGGATCACAAAATTTAGTCCTAAAATAAAGATTAAAATCAAACTGTCCCTTACAACCAATCAGGGAAACATATGCATTTAGATTAGCTTCAAAATCAATTTGGAAAATGAGAGGAAATTAGAGGAAACTATTACTAGTCTCTAAAAAGGGGAGAATAAAACATACATCTAGAAACAAAAAGCAACTCACCTCAATTTTGTCCGATGTAAGAATGTCTTGTTCATCATAATAAAGATATCTTCATCCCGAACCTTGCTCACTTCACATAATCGACAAAAGTGGGCAACTTATAGAGCAGCCTTTGTTGCAAGTGTCATAAAACCGGCCCTTTGAATGTGGCTCCAATGAAAAAAATTCAAATATTTTAGCTAATTAGTAGGAAGCAATTGCATAAATTACTAATGAATAATACCTTCTTCTGTGAAAGTAGAGACAGTGATAGATCATGAAAGTTGCAGAAATGCAATACATTATGCAAAAAGAAGTGGAGAGCAAGACTAAAGAAATGAGGCAATTTTATATGAGAAAGTAGAGTAGATAACCAAAAAGGAAACTGAAGATGAAAGTTCTAAAGTTTCAAGATCAGACAAAAGTTTCATTGAGGCACGCAGAGATGCAAGAGCACTAATTAGAATGATTCGTTAAGAGCATATGTTTCTACATACCACATAAGAGCACCGGTCAAAGATGGTATGGCGATTAACATAAACCTATTCACTAAGAAGAAAACAATGGAGGAAAGCTGAATGTGGGTTCTCTAACATAATCAACAGTGAACGATCACATTTTCCAAAGGAATTTTAGCCTGATAGACTGATTAATGGGAGCCTCTCGACTCAAGCACAAAGGCGTCTAGCGGAGGAGACACTTTGCGCCGTGAGATGGTCCATTAACCCCGCATCATCCTAGAAAGCCAAAAGAAACCGTAATCGTGGAGTGGTCTCACAACAATGCTAATAAATATCAAAATGACCATGTTCTCCGATTACGCAGACGCAAGAATGATAGATTTCTAAACCTACTCAATTCAAAGAGATTACTGCCAGAAAAACAAATAACTTCACAAGATTCAACAATGAAAAAGAACATAATTGTGTCACCAAAGGTACCCGATCTCTTCAAAACAAGAGTAGATCTAAGACGATCAAGCTCGTAAGTAGAGACATAGTCCTAGCCGCATCACAACCACCTCTGATAATAATTATAAACTGAGAGACAAAGAAGTATATACTGCCTGACAAAACCAATCATTCTGATGATAAACAAAATACACTTGGAGCAAATGAGGGCCAGCTATCATCGAAATGATCGCTGCTTCACCTAATGTAATCAAGGAAAACGGTTTTCACAAAGTGGGTGGCCCTACATTGAGAGTGCTCACACCATAGAGAGAAGTTGGCCGAGATCGGGATTGACACATAAGCATGCTAATGCTATCTTCATCGTGACCACTACCAAGCTCAATGCATCATCCACAGGAGGCGTAGGGGCGCTGGTTTATAACATCATTCAATAAATCATCCAAAAAGTGAATCAATGAGGACAGAGATGAGGAGGATGTCGAATGATAAGAAGATGAGGATGAGTCTCCAAGATGCCTACCATAATTACCTCCGCTGTTACAAACTCGAATCTATAAACACCTCGCTTGATTATCCACTCATCGTGGTATGCCCGCAAAGAAAGTTTATTAGATAAATGCTCATTTCTAAGAAATTAGTAAATAAGCTGATATATGATATATATATATGGAGGAAGTTTAGAGTTAAAGAAAATCGATTAAGAAAATGACACCGGAGCAAAGATAACCAAAAGTCCCCGCAAATGAAGTCCAATTGTGATGAGTCCGACTTTATAAGCCCCAGTCTGAAGCTTGGAAGACATGAGGTTCATTCAACTAACAAAACATTACAGTTGATACAGTCTAGATGAATTCATCGGAGGTGAGCAATAATGGTGCATATAAGATGCTTTAGCCACTCCTTTCACAATGTTTAGCCTCATAATCCAACTGGGTTTTCACGTTTCTTCATCTGCTTAGAACAAGTTTCTCAAGCTCCCTTCCTGTCAAACTCATAAATCAAAATGGAAACCCCAAGAAAAAAAAAAAAAAAAGGAACGGAACCGGGGCTTACAAAGCCACGAGATATCGCTTACGCCTGATTCGGTTAGATAGACCCGCGTGTTCTTCAAATCAACCATATCGCCACCATGGGCAGACCGCGAGAGCAGCTTTTCACAACAACAACCCGCCATTTGGCAATCGGCCTTGTAAACAAGGTTATATCCTCCAAAGGCAACACTGATTGATCAAAGGAATATTTTCCTAAAGAAGCAAACTATTTATGTCGACTAGAAAATAATTAGGGAGGAAGTCTAAAATTCGCAGAAAATCTTAAGTATTATAGGATTGCCTCTATTAAAGATTTTGATCTAGGCATTACATCAAAACAATAGAACACAACCCAGAAAATAAAAAGATTGTTCATGCTTCACTAATAAAACATTCAAAGTTATGCATTGATAATCATACTGTGGGAGATAAATCCTCGTTTAACAATATAATGCATTTGTGAAGTCACTGTCTCCAGAAAACTCCAAGAGAGGTGTCCTGAGCTATCACATATAAGGTGCAAAGAAAGAAAAAGTTGATGTATGTGATCCAATTTTAACCATAGTGATCAATGTCAATATTTTCCTAAACTACAAGCCGCAATTACATCGACAAGAAATATTGACTGATATAGAACCTACCAAAACTGCATCGCCGCCTGTGAATCAGAAGAAGCTCTGGAAATACAGAAAACCCGAGGGAAGGAGCTAAGACATGACAGAGGGATTGGTTTACAAAGATTTTTGATTCACTGAATGTTACTCTCACCCTTTCCATAAGACTTTCGCCAGCTTCCTGAACATTCCACCATATCAAAGATGCGCCACATTTCCATCTACACTTATCACCATCATTCTTCCAAATAGAGAAAGACACAAGGTATGACAACCTCAGAGCTTTCTTATTGTTTTCTTCTTCGCCTTGTGGCCTCTTCGATTCAACTAATACCTTGATCTCACTACCAGCATGAAACCAGAGCTATTAATGTGAGTCGTAAACCATGTCGCTAATAGGATCCGTCTCGGTGCCATTATCTCGATAAGTGAACACTTTTACCAAGAATCACGATGGCTTCGTGAGACCCCACCTCTTCGTGTGACCACCCCATGGGGTACCCTTCAGGAAGTCACCATGTGGATATCCCTCATTCCTAATCGAAGTTCCTTTCGCCCCAGATTCGAACCCGTGACCTAGGCCCTTAGTCCAATGGGAAGCATCTCCGCACACAATCGGAGCATTAGTTTCAAGCAGAATAGAGATGCTTCTATTGATTAAAAGACTTAGTCTCGGTTCGTGAAAGGAAGGGAACCCTCGGGAATGAGACAGTCCTATGAGTGAAGCTTCACTAGTGGTACTTATGAGGTGAACATGGCGCTGGTCCCGGCCAAAAGGCCTTCAGATGCAGTGAGACCCCCACCTCTCTCGTGACACCTCTGCGGGTACCCTTCGTGGAAGCTCACTCATAGGATATCCCCATTCCCACCGAGTCTTTTCGCCTCCCGGTAGATTCGAACTCGTGACCTAGGTCTTAGCCCCAATGGGAAGCATCTCGTACCAATCGAGCCGGTGTAAAACCCAACCTTATTGAATGTTAGAATAGAAGTGGAACCGATTAGAGGTCCACGAGAGAAATTGTAGATTAGACTTTGAATGCCCGACGGCTATTTGGACATGAAGTGGAATTTTCAAAATTGTAAACTAGTGTTTCATAAGGAAGAAGATTTTTTCTTATTAACCAGAATGGAGGGGTTTGCAAAAGGAATGTAAATAAATTCCCTGGGCTTCCTATGACTTTGAACCGACATTTAGAAGAGAATAGGAGATTTATGAATAGTGATTTCCTGACCGAAAATTCGGCTCATACTGAAATGCTAAATTGGGCCGAAAAATACAAAAATGTCCAGAATATCATAAAGACTAACAAATCAAATAAAGTGAAACGGAGTCCGCTAAGATAGTTTCAGTGATCCAACGTAATTCGTAACACGCTATTGTCCATTTCCTGACGAAGATTTGAACCGATTTCGTGATTTCAAAGCCTGAACCATTCGTGGAAGGACGACTAGAATATTTCATGGTCAATTTGAAGTTTAGACGACCAGGAATATTTTTTGACGCTAATCGTGATAAAAGCAAGATAAGACAAAAAGGAATAAAACTGGAGCAAATGGAGATATTTTCTTATGAGAGCCAATCAAACATTTTAAGGGGCTGGGTTAGGGTTTGTGGACTCATTAGAATGGACCAATGAGGTCTGGTGGCTCAAATGCAATAAAATAAGTTGATTGGCAATATAAAAGAAATGGAGACCAAATTGTATCATGAAAGTAACGATGAATGGGAGACAACCAAAATAATTCATTTGGTCTCTCAAAAGTTAAGGCACCCGTATGAGGAGCAGTGCTGAAAATAAAGAGAGGTTAAGAGGAAGAAGAGGAAGGAGAAGAAGGAGAAGAATTGTAGTATGTTTTTTTAAGAATTAATACAGGCTTTGGGATGTCTAGGCTATTAGTGATTGCTAGGTTTTGGGAGATTGGTTTGTTTCAAAACCTAGGGTTTTGCTGAGAGATCACAGCAAACCCTTGAATTGTTGAGGTTTTGTGTGATAAACCTATAATGGGGTATTTAAAGGTTGAATCATGATGAATTTGATAGAAATTAGAAAGAAATGGATTAGGTTAGGGTTTTGACAAAATCAAGTGAGTAAGGGTTAGGGCTCTGATAGTGAATTCAGCAGGTTGAAATGGGCATAATGCATCAGGATTTAAGTGTTTAGAGAAAGAAAAAATGGAAGAAAAACACATTCTGGTCATTTTCTGGGCAGCAGTCCCGGTACAGGAAATGCTCTGTTTTTCTGTTTTGACCAGCTTTCGTATTTTGGCCAGAAGAACTGTCAATTTTGATCCGATTTGAGTGATTTACAAGAAAATAGACTTTGGTTGAGAACAAAACTCAGCAAGAAGGTATCGCCAAATTTGATCCTAAGTGGGCCTGGGATATTCACTCAAAGTAGGGACCCATGTGCAAGCCAAATTCTGGTCTAGTTTTTAAACACAGAGTAGCCTCGGTTATTTGGATTTGTAGCAGAGTTTGTGGTTCAATTGGGCAGATCTCACTGAAACAGGTCCCAGCACTCCAGGGCTAAAAGACGAGTATATGAGGCCATAGTGTCAAACATGAAGTCAAGACTCGAAAAATGAGTAATACAACTGTCACTAGAAAAATCGGTAAATGACGTTAGTTGGCATGAAAATGCCCATAACTTTAGTTTGATTAGATCCATTGGATTGATTCCACCTTGGCAAATAGATTCTAGAGGAATAAGAATATAGGAATGAGTGTTTATGGCGACGTCGGAAACTATGTTAATGTGTACCAGATTTACAGCAGCAAAGATCTTCATCGGACGGAACGGAACCTAAACGGGAAGCAAGCGTAATTGTCAAAGAACTGTGAGCAAAGATATTAGAATTAGTTTCAAAGAATGGTTTTAATGTTGGGTTCGAAAGTTTAATGTAAATTTTTATGTAAAATGTTAAGGCATATGGAAATACGTTTTATATTATTGTTTTATCTAACAGATCAATATATATTTATATGTGTATTAAATATGTATGTATATATTATGAAAAGTTTAAAAATGTTTAAAGTATGCATATGTGTTTTTAATGATAAAGTAAAGGATTTAAAATGTATTTGAGAAACATTTTTGAAGAAATGTTTTATCAGATGGTTACCCCTAAACCCCTATGACTGTTATGACTGATATCGGTCAAGTACTTTTGGTTGCAGTAAGGACAAGAGGTAAAGTTATAGGCGGACAATCGAGGAGGAAAGAGGGTGTCTAGAGTAATATCCTTGCAGCACGTGATAAAGTACAGTGACTGAACCCATGCAAAGCGTGAGTTTCTCCGGGCAGTCGTAAAGGGAGCAGGATCGGAATGTGATCGGTCCTCACCACAAGACTGAAACTGCTCGTGTGTGTTTATCTCTCGGGTTCCAATGTAAAGAATGAAAAGAAAGAAATAAAGAAAGAAGTTTAAGGTATAAATGCTAAAGATAAATGATTTTAAAATGCATAAGTATTTATGGAAAGAAAGTTTAAGGCATAAATTTAAAGCATAAATGGATTTTAAATGCATATATTTATGGAAAAGAAAGTTTAAGGCATAAATTTTAGACAAATGGATTTTAAAATGCATAAGATATTGAAAGAAAGTTTAAGGCATAAATGTTTAAAGCATAAACTGATTTTAGTCGGTATAAGTATTTATGGAAAGAAAGTTTAAGAAGAATGTTGAGAATTGTAGAAACATTTCAATTACAAGTATGTATTATTTGATATGTACCAAAACAGTTATATAAATGAAAATGTACACCACCGAGCCGCTGAGTTTACTCTTTTCCATATGCTTCAACAACATTTTCGTGACCCCAGATGTGTGCATCGGTAGAGCACCTCCCAGGCGTGCGATCGTGAGCCATCGAGAGACGACGATGTGACTGCACTGGAAAATAATTTGGTATTGTATATGTGAATATTTTGTCGTGTTTTGATAAAATTATGCTAGAATGCAGTTAAGGTTTAAATGTTTTGATGATTTGAAAGAAATAAAATGTATATATATGTATATCAGGTTTTGATTGGGCTGTGGACGAGGAGTCCCATATAAGAGCCAAATTGAAGTCATGAGTAGTTTTTAAACAGTTTCATCACAGTTTGGGATTCAAAGTCCTAAAACAGAAACTCCGCCGATTTTCCGAAAAATCTGGTGAAGAAAAGAAAAGAAAAAGAAATTTTTTTTTTTTTAGCACTTCGCCTCGTATTATTTTTTAAAAGATATGTGAAGAATTGTAAAGGGGTTCGCTTCCACGGATTTTAATTTTATGGTTTGAAGGAAAAGTTTCTATATCCGCTGGAGCGGAAACCTGCCCGAGGTTAATCCGGCCGGGATCCTTCAAATATGGTATCGTAGCGAAGTTTTGGAAAATGCTATAAAGATTTGAAAATTTTTATTTTTATATGATTGTTTTTATGTTTTCTTGTGATTCATACAAAAAAAAAAATAATAATAATTATGTGATTTAAAATCATATATGATTACATGACATATTAATCGACTCAGTAAACAAGGTCATGTCGATCATGGTAATTCACCATTGTCGTATATCCCGAGGCGAGTACCACCCACCCCAGAAACATGTTTATGAGTCTGCCAGGATAAACCTCTCCACCTGAAGACGCCAGCCACACCGCCTCCCGAGGCTTCGTGGAGACGACACTCCTTTATAGCATGGCCTGTATGTTAGCCACAAAACAGCTTAATCAAACCAGAGGCAGCAAAGGTCACAGCTGAGAGGTAAATAGAGTGCAAGAAATTATGACGGAAGAGGAGATCCCGAAAAGGCAAGGGTCGTGGGCTAGAGGGTACTGAGATACACTGAAAATGCATGGGTTTAATTTAGTTTAAGTGAATCAATGACATTGAAGGAATATGAATAGAACATTATAGGCTAGAATTGGGAAGAAATGAGAGGAGCTGTGCAATGCAGGATTTTGCCACCCAGGAAAAGTATGGAAAAGTTGATTGTTACAACAGAGTGATTGTCGGAGGCTGAGTTTTTTGCGACTTGATATTATTAGATATCCATGACTTTGATGTTATAATAGGTGATTATCATCTAGAATGTAAGAAGATTATGGTAAAGAGTGAATTTATGTCAAGGAAGACAGGTTATTTCCATGGTTTAAAATACTACCCACCAACAATATGACAATATAAAATATGCATTTAAAGTTATATTGGGTAATTATAGTACTATTGAGGAGGGATAAATTATAGTCGAATGGAAGATATCTCCGATAGTCAAACAATTTCCTATATTGAGATCTTAGGTAGAGGTATTAGTAGTATATAGAGAGAGATGACTTAGACGAAATCATCCAGATAGAACTGCTAAGGCACCTTATGATGGCCCTTAAAAGAAAGAACTATGAATGAAAGAAATGATGAGCCAGAGTAAGAGGGCTTTGTTAAATGAGTACTCGCCCCTCGGGAGGCCGCTCATGCAGAGTAAAAAAAAAAAAAAAAATGATGAAGGAAAGCTTAAGATTAGCATGATTTACAGAGTTGAATAAAGTGAAAATATCGCAATCAACAATCTATTTACACTCGATTGATGATCTGATCAATTGCTGTGGAACGAGGGTATTTTTGAAAATGGATCTAAGTCAGTTACCATCAATTAAAGATTAGGTCGAGGATGTTCCTAAGTGACAACTTTCAAAACACTAGATGTTAATTATGAGTTCTCTAGTCAAAGAATGGATATTGAATTATATTCAAATTGCTTATGGATCTTATGAATAGATCTGCTTATGATCAATATATAGTATTCATTGGATGATATTTAATCTATTTGGGCGAATGAAGATCATGAGAGAATGGGGGCAAATTTATTTACTTAGTATGCCAAACTTAGTAAATCTAGTTCGGTTAATTGTCATTTTCTAAGGCATGTGATTTCAGAAGGGGGTTTCAAGTGATCCCCCAAAAGATCGAAAATTGCAAACCCAAAGTTCAACACAGAATAGACAGAGATACAAAGTTTTCTAGGTTAAGGTAGCACATCTTGGAAGAAGATGGATTTTCAGTTAATGGATCCTTTCAATTAAATCGATAAAGGAAAAAGAGATAAATTAGTAGTAAGAGACATGCCTTAAAAGAAGATTCTAGAATAAAGAATTTTAACTTGTTTCTAGTTCTTACACTCCACAGTGGGCAAGAAGGATATGTGATGACAGCGCAGCAGCCAAGAAGGTGCCATAATATAAGGGATAGCATATGATTTAAGGCAATTGGTGCTAAGGAGCGTAATTACCTAGACAGAACCTGAGTTATTGGGTTGTAGTCTCATTTTAGAAGGGAGGCATTACTGATATGGAGTCGCATGTAAAATTTTGGCGCATCACAAGAACATGTAATATTTATTCAAGCATAGAAAAAGTTAAATATGAGACAGAGGAGGGCTGAACTCATTAAGGATTATGAGGCACTATTGAGTACCACTGTGGAAATGTTAATGTGGTAATCGATGCTCTTAGTAGGAAGCCTACTGTTCCAGAGTCACTGGGGGGTACAAATTTGATTGTAATGGAGGCACTAGTGACTAACAGATGAGAATATTAGCTCCCAACGATTGATAAGGTATGTAAGCTAAGTAGACCCAAGATACGATCATGATTAAATTATAGGTGGAAGCCTAGTCGCGCCAGAAGATTTTAGCACGGCATATAGAGAGCAGTGGATGATAGGTCACAAAGTTATGTGTACTAGATGTAGGGATACAAATAAATAAGAATGTTCTCTACAGTAAAATCGTAAAACACTAAATATCATAATCTAGATAAGTTTGTTGAAGGTGAGGGGCATAAAGAAGAGGCAAGTGTAATTTATTAAAATGTCTGGTATTTGTCAAAAAGTTAAGGTTGAGCATCAAAGATTTGGGAAAATTAGTCTCACTTCGCTGAAATGTAGAGAATCACATGGATTTTTTTTTTTTTATTTCCACTCTTATTGCAGAGGGTTAAGTGACGGATACAGGTGATTGGATAGATGATCAAATCAAGATTTCCACCTATGAAAGTAATAGTGACTTAGTTGAGAAGTTGGTCAGAGTTGGTATATAAAAGAGATTGTACGACTCACTCAATATCATAATCCAAAGAGCCACAGACAGTTATGTGCTCAAGGCTTAGTGTGTTAGAGCTTAAAGGAAGTTAGGAAAGATGATTTCACCATATACACTGGAAGTTTCTACAATAATAGTTATCAGCAAGCATTGAAATGGCTACTTATGAGGCCTTATATGGAAGGAAGTGTAGGACTCCATTATGTTGGGATGAGGAAAAGGGAGAGAAAATTTTAGGTTCATAAATTGTTCAAAGCAGACAGAAGAATGCTAAAGTTATCAATATATTGAAGATATTAATGATAGAAAGTTATGCTGATAACCCAAGGAGAGATTGAATTTGTGGTGTGGACTGTGCATTTATGAGGATATCACCCCAAAAAGCAAAATAATATCCTTAAAGAAAGCGGAAGTTAAGTCCCTCTCTATATGGGACTTTGCGAAATTATGGAAATAATTGAGAGGTATACATAAAGAGAGGCTGCCACCAAATTGGTAGAATATTACGACATATTTTTATTTCTATGCTTCGAAAGTATATGATGATTCTTCACATGTGTTGGTAGATCAACCGTTGAATTCGAAAGAAGATTTGACGAGTGAAGAAAGACCCTGCTAAAATTGTTGATCGAAATGATTAGGCTAAAGCAGCGACTTAGTAAAGGTGTTTTGGATGAACGTTTGAGGGAGAATAGAGAATGGCTGAGATCAAATTTTTGTAAGAGGAGCAGAAACCTGAACCATGAATGTTATAATAAAGAGTTTTTGAACCTAATGAGAACCACAGAAATCAGATGAAGGAATGCTCTGATGCATTTTGGGAAAGGCGGAATTCTCAAAATTGTAACCGAAGGCCCAAGGAAGAAAGATGTTTATTATAATCCGAATGAGGGTTTGCAAAGGAATTTAGGGCAATTATAGTTCCTGCGACTTTGAACCGATATTTGTAAAGAGAACAGGAGAGCCATGAATAGTGATTTCCTGGACTGAAATCAGTTCGTTAAATTTTAAATAGTTTAAAATAAAATGTCCGTATATCATAAAGACTAACGTAAATCGAAATAAAGTGAAACGGAGTCCGTTTGGATAGTTTCCAGACCGAATGAATTGGGAAGACACGCTATTGTCCTGATTCGATTTTAATGATTTAAACCGATTTGTGGATTTCAAAAGCCCGAATCCACCGTGGAAGGATTTATCAGAAATGATTAATATTTAGTTATTAAACATAGAATATTTTTGACGTTTAATCAAGATAAAAGCAAAGATAAGACAAAAGGAATAATCAGAAATGAGATATTTTTTCCTTACAGAGCCAATCAAAGATATTTAAGAAAGGAAGAACAGATATCGTTAGAATGGACCAATGAGGTTCATGGGCTCAAATGCAATAAAATGTTGATTGGCAATATAGAAGAGATTAAATGATTTAAGAAGAAGATGAAATGGGGGAGACAACCAAAATAACCGATTTGGCCTCAAAAGTTAAGGCACCCGCATGGAGGAGAAAAGGGAGAAGAAGAGGAGGAAGAAGAGGAAGAAGAGGAAGGAGAAGAAGGAGAAGAACAAAGGCATGTTTTTTTTGTATGGAATCAAGTGTCTTTGATGTCTAGATTATTAGGGATACATAGGGTTTTTCATGGAGATTGGCTTGTTTCAAACCTAGGGTTTTGGTTGGAGAGATCAACACAAAACCCTTGGAATTGTTGAGGTTTTGTGGATAAACCCCAATTGGGGTATTTAAGGTTGAATCATGATGAATTTGATAGAAATTAGAAAGAAATGACGTAGGTTAGGGCTTTGACAAAATCAAGTGAGTATGAATAGAGTTGATAGTGAATTGTGTGTGTTATGTTGAAATGGGTGAGATAACACAGGATTTAAGTGTTTAGGGAGTGAAAGAAAAATGGCACAAAACATGATTTTAATAATTTTTGGGCAGCAGTCTCGGTACAGGAAATGTCCTGGTTTTCTGTTTTGACCATTTTGGCATTTTGGCCATAACTTGCTCAATTTTGATCCGATTCTGGAGTGATTTAAGTGGGTTGGTGTAAAATAGACTTGAAGGAGAACAAAACTTGGGTTAAGAAGGTATCACACCCTGATCCACATGGTCAAATATTCACTCAAAGTAGGACCATGTGCAAGCCAAATTCTGGCGTTCAGTTTTTTGAAACATAGAGTAGCCCGTTATTTGGACGTAGGGAAGTGAGTTTCCTTCGTGTCTGAATTGGGTGATTCCAATTTGGAATAGAAACCCTTAGCACCTTAGCTTTAAAATGAGTATAAGGACATAGTGTCAAAATATGAAGTCAAGACCTCGGAAATGAGTAATACAAACTGTCACTAGAAAATCCCAGAATGACTAGTTGGCATGAAAATGCCATAACTTTAGTTTGGATGATCCGATTGATTGATTCTACCCCTATAAAATAGGATTCCTTAGAGGAATAAGAATATAGGAATGAGTGTTTATGGTGATTAAATGGAAATTATGGTTAATGTGTAATTGTGATTTTCTGGAAAAGGTGAAAAGGACTATCGGATCGAAACTTAGGAACTCAACGGGAAGCAAAGGATTAACAGTGGGAACGAGTGAAAATGAGGGTTTTGAGAATTTTGGTTTTAAAAGTGAATGGTTTTAATGTTAAACTAAAGATGCAAATTTTTTATGTAAATGTTAAGGCATATGGAAATGTTTTATATTGCATTGTTTATCAATTAAATAAGAGAGCTGAGGTATATATATATGTTAAGGTATTATGAAATAAAATGTTTAAAGTATAGTATAATAGAATGATAAAGTAAATATTTAATGTATTTATAAAATGTATTTTGGAAGAAATGTTTTACTCGATGGTTACCCTAAACCCCTACAAGTGACCGTTATGACCGACATCTACCAAGAACTTAAGCGTAAGGATTAAGAGGGTAGTTATAGGTTACTAACCGAGGGAGGAAATAGTGTCTAGAGTAATATCCTTACACGGATAAAGTAATATAGATCGGAACCCTGGGTGCAAAGCGTGAGTTTCCGCAGCCAGAAGTGTTGCGGATCGAATGTGACTGGTCCCTCACCGTCGCACTGAACTGCTCGGGTGTGTTTATTCTCCGGTTCCATCAGAAGAATGAAAGAAAGAAATAAAGAAAGAAGTTTAAGGCATAAATGCGCAGTTTATTAAATAGATTTTAAAATGCATAAGTATTTATGGAAAGAAAGTTTAAGGCATAAATTTAAAGCATAAAATGGATTTTAAATGTATGCAGATTATAGAAAGAAAGCTTATAAAAGTAAATTTCTAAAGCATAAAATGGATTTTAAAATGCATAAGTATTTATTGGAAAGAAAGTTTATGTATAAATGTTTTTAAAGACAACTGATTTTACCGGCATAAGTATTTATGGAATAAAGTTTCAATAAGGCAGAAACAGTCAGAATGATAAATGGATTTAATTAAAGTGCGTAATATTTGATATGTACCGAAATGTTATAAAATGAAAATGTACACTCACCGAGCCTGCTTAGGCCTAATTTCTTTTTCCATATGTTTCAACAAATATTTTCGTGGACCTCGAGACAGTGACTGCAGAGTGCACCTCGCGGCAAAGGAGTCGAGCTATCGAGTGAGACGACGATGTGATCGCATTGAAAATAATTTGCATATTGTATATGTGAATATTTTGGTCATGTTTTGACAAAATTATGCATGGAATTGAAGAAGGTTTAAATATGATGATTTGAAAGAAATAAAGTGGAAGTATATGTATATCAGGTTTGATCGGGTCATGGACGAGAGCCCTAATACGGAAGTTGGATGAATTGAAGTTTAGAAGTGTTTTTAAATGTTTTCATCAGGTTTTGTAATTCTGTAAAGTTCAAAAAAACAGAGAAACTCCGCCGATTTCCGAAAAATCTAAGTGGAAAAGAAAGAAAAAGAAATTTTTTTATTTCGCCTCGCATTATTTTTTAAAAGATATGTGAAGAATTGTATGGTTCGCTCTACCTGATTTTGTAATTTATGGTTTAAGGAAAAGTTTATATCCGTTTGAGTGCCGGAGGTCCCCGGTTCATGAGGTTAATCCGGTCGGGATCCTTCACAAGCTCAACTTCTCGGGTCTTTTCAACCAGGCCTTGGGAGAGCGGAAGCCGCGTGGCAACCGGGTGATAAGCCGCTGAGCCTCCTCATCTCATTGGTCATGGACAAGAATGATGTTAGGTGGCATGAGCTCCTTTCAAGAACGGGATTTGTCTGCGGCAAAACTGCGATGAGCCGAGAAAGATAGAACCCGCATGCTGAGGGGAGCAAGAAGACCATTCATTGGTAACCCTCAGTCTACGACGGCTACAATGTTCCTTCCACGTCATACCTGGTGTATAACATTATGCATTTTTCTTATCGAGTTCGAGGATATATGATTGTCTTGAGAATCACTTCAGAGAATACTCAGACGCTTATCATTCATTCATGACCAGACGTAAAATTCTCACTATTATAAAGAGGAAGCTTGAAGTCAAAAGGATTGGAATTTGCAAATTGTTGATCCTCTCATTCATGGAGTTGATGTATGTCCTGCAAAAACAACCATGCACCTTGTGAAAACGACAGAAACATCATCGAATATACCCAAAATTATAAAAGTAAATGTATTTCAGAATTTTCCATTCGACCTTGTTCCATATAATTTTGAAAGGAAAACAAACACATAAAACCCTAGATAGGAAATGGAGCAACAAGCAAGGTAGTTTTGTTATATAGAGAGTCAGAAGATCAGGAGCTGAAGATTTGGTATGCTCACAAAAGCTCCATTTTACTCAAAAAGTTACAGAGAAAAATTACCAAGAGGTTCAAACTTTACTGATCAGTAAGACCACCTATCACTAGATCTGAAGACTTTAGATTAAAGAAGAACACAACTCAAGAAAGAAGATTTGGCCTGTATGTCTAACTTGGTCATACGAGGATAAGGTACATGGATAATTCCCTAATTAGGGTTTTCCCTATAATTTCACCTTACGAATTTGGAGGAACAACTGTGGATTATGGTTTCACCTGGTATATCTAATCGTGATTCAGTGATTAGGTTTCAAGCACAACAGATCATAGGTATAGACTGAGATTTTTCGACAAGGTATGATATTTATCTACGTTCTGCCACTACAAGAACAAAATCTTGTCAAGCAGGGTGACACGCCAAATTATGTTAAATGCCCAATCGAGCAGATATATTAAGCTACGGTGTTCAACCGCAGCGTAAGATGAATCGTGCAAGATTTGAAGCAGTAGACATAAGGGCCAAACATCATAGACATTGATTTATTCGCCACCGGGATCTAGTAATATAACAAAGAATGAATAACACAACAGAAAGAAAAATATTGTTTACATGCTTCACTAATAAAAACATCTGGTGTTATGCATTGATAGTCATAATTTTTGGGAAAATAACTCGCTCTCAACCGTATAATGCATCGGTGAAGCTTACACAAATCGCATAACCTATAAGAGGAAAATTAGTTTTACTCACATAAAGGGTACAAGAAAAACTAAAAGATGAGATGAATACGGAACTGGAACTCAAAGATCAAACCATAGATTTCCAAAGAAGCAAACTAATTATGTCGACTAAGAAATAATTAGGAAGAAGTCTAAAATTCGTGATAATTAGCACCGCTTTGTCCATCCTCGTGGTAATTAAGTAACGGTACATATGGTTATTTACAAAAGTAAACATCGAGTATTTGTCCAAAAAAAGTTAATATGCAAAATCAAAAGTCGGGCATTTGTGCACCTTATCTCCTTTATTCTTAAAAATATTTTAAAATAAAATTTTGCATGTAATATTTGAGTTTTTAATTATTTCTCATATTTATATAATCATTCTTTAAAAACATTAAGGAGACAAGAGAACATAATTAAAATAACAAGAATAAATAGATAGTATGGTAAGATAAAAATTATTATTTTTTATTATCAAGTAACATAAACAAAGAGAACTAGAAAAAATATGACACATATTTTAGTTATTTTTGGTGTTTTCATTTTTTTAAAGTTATTTTAAAAAAAATAATTATATAAATATAAAAAGGATTAAAAATAAATTATTGGGTGCATTCTGAAACGTATTTTAAAAAAAAAACATAAAATATGTCAAAATATTTGCGTTCTAAATCAAGTATTCTTACAATAAAGCCTCACGAATAGTTTTATTAAATTTTAATCCTAATTATGATTATTCTTCCCTTCTTTACCTCTTTCCTTTTTCCTCCATTCTATTTTCTTTTTCCTCCCTTCTATTTTTTTTTCATGTTGTATTACAACGTTGTACTATCTTTAGCTTCCTACAAGGACTCGAGCTTGACATCTAGTTCACTTTCATTCTGCAGAGTACTCTGAGATCTGCCTCACCCTTCCCACATTTACTCCGACACAGCCCCAAGGGCCCCTTCACCCCGGTTATTATATATAAATATTTAATTAAGATGATTTAAGAGACTAACTATCCATCAGAATTGATCCACCAAAAGATAACAAATATCCTCTTACACAATTTTAAATCATCTCGCCTAAACTTGAATATAAAAAATGCAAAGGTTGAGAGGGAAGGAAAGTTATGAAACCCATCAATACTAACAAATGTGCATAATTATCTCGAATAACGCAACAACCATCAATAAATAATAAATGACAATTAATAGAGTCATTTTTTTAAATGAACAGAACTTTTTTAGATATATCAGCTGAGCTGAGATACTGTATAGAAAAGAAACTAAATAACAATTTTTATTACAATTTTGAATAGCAATGTGTCATTTAAGCATTTGAAAAGAAAACAAACACATAAACTCAGAACTATAACGCAGTGGCTTGTTATCTGTGAGTGGTCACATTGACCAGAGTCTGGTTGTTTGGCGTGCTCAAAAGCTCCATTTTGCTCAAAATTAGGTTGCGTAGAAAATTAATAAGAGGCTAAAATCTCATCTTAAAAGAACATACCTATCGCCGCATCTACACAAAGTGATCAAACAGTAAATATACCTGGAAAAACAAGAATATTGTTCACATGCTTCACTAATAAAACATTCAGAATATTTTCCTAGAGGAAAATCTGTTCAACAATATAATGCATTTATGAATCTCAGCCAAAACGCGAAAATCGTAATCAGAAAATCTCGAAGAGTTACCACATATAAGGTACAAGAAAGAAATCAATGTTGAATATTTTCCTAAACTAAGCAAGCTAATTACACTGACTAAGAAATATTGATTGATATAGAACTTCAACCTCACAATTCAGAATTAATCAAGAAGAAGTCAGAAATACATAGAAAACCTGAGGGAAGGAGCCATGATTACGATAGAGGGATTGACTCTAATCTGATTTGATCCGCCTTGATGCCATTTCACCTTTCCTAAGGCCTTCTGCTACTCAACATTCCCACTCGCTTTATCAAGATGCATTTCCCATCTCTTACACTTATCACCGCTTCTATCTTCCAAACAAAGAAACAAGAAGTGCATGGATAACCTTTTTCGTTCTTATTGTTTTTCTTCGCTTTTGTAGCCTCTTTCGATTCAATCAAGTACCTTGGGGATCTCGCTGATATGAAACCAAAGCGTAGTCAGAGTCGTGTAAAACTATGTCGCTAATAGGATCTGGTCCCGGCGCAATGAAATACGCTTCTCGATTCAGACTTCACCGTCAACCGCTGATGGACACGGTGTCGGACCCCCGTGATTCTTCATCTGGCAATGACTCCACACTCAAATATCTGCTTCAGCTTATGCTTCAATAGTAATCCTCGTGGATAGTGCCACGAAGGCGGAGACTACTGGCGCCATTATCCTCGATGCGAACGCTTTACCGCGAAACTCGGCGCTTCACCAACTTCACGGGTATTTTCACCAAATTTCTCCCAATGGTTTTTTTTTACGATTTTCTCAGAAAGTTAGCCACATCTCAACCGATCGGGCGCTCTTTTTCGGGAAATAATTTTGGTGTCATGGGTAAGCAACCGGGTGATAAGCCTCTGCTTTGAGCCTCCCATCTCATCGGGCCTCTCCAGTGGACAAGAATGATGTTAAAGGCACAGCTCCTTCAGAACATATCATTTGCAAAATCAGAAATAAAGATATGTAGGGTAACTTTATGCTGAGAGCAGTAGTAGCATCATCATTAGATAACTTCTGTCTACGAGATGGTTAAGTGACGTTTTTCCACCACATACCTGTGTATAACACATGCATTTTTTTTTTATCAGAGCAATTCATATTTCAAACAAGTTGTCTTCTGACAATCCACTCAAGACCACTCCTGATTTATCAGATCACTGAAGATCGCAAAATTCTCAATGCTTTGATTAGAGATGCGATGTGCTGAAGTCAAAAGGATTAACTGTAATGAGCAGATCTTCCATCATGATTATGTATGTCCGTAAAATGTCATGCACTTTGCAAAGATAATATACGGGATGTTATGGAGCCTGTGATGGTTAGGACCAATACTCATCAAGGATAAGGAGAAGTTCTTGGCACGCCCTAAAGCAAATGTGCAGATTGAACATGCTCAGAGATAAATGGTTGAGCGACATAACCAGTGGAATCTCATATATTCCGAGGTCGATGGAGTCGCGACACCATGGGTGGATTCACCTATGCAAATATCGAGAAACCGCGGATCTCAGCAAAGACAAAGATGACAATCTTCTTCGAGAATAGTCTCCAAAGTAGTATCGAATGTTAATATCGCCACAAAACATGGAGGTCATGGATGTCAACGTTAACAACAAAATCGATACGCTGATTTATAATCCAGAGAACTGTGACTCGCAGAGAGAATGTAATTATAGTTACAGGAACATTAAATGAGATAAGAAAATTGGGCGCCACATCAAAGTCAATTGTTGTAACAACCGTAATACCATATAGACATTGTGTTGAATGTGCAACCGATATTTTGGCATATGAGAAATATTAATACCACCATATTGCTTCCTTTTTTTTTCAGAACAAGTTTTATATTTTATTATCGTTATGTCGCGTTGAAACTAAATTCAGATGAGAAGAGATGTCGGTGGAGCACACAAAAAAAATCAACATATAGCTGAAATAATAAATCTTAACATCACCAATATATTAGTATTATTTGCCAATATCTCCTATTGTTGAAGACAAAACCCAATTAATCTCATAGAAGGTGAAGAACAAAGTCCACAGATGAAGATCTAAAACAGTAACACTTATACTCAGGTAGAATCTATGATCCAGGTAAGAATGTCTATGGTAGAAAGATTTGCTTTGGCACTGAGGTAGTAGATGTTTCGGGCAGCATTAATTTCGAATAAGAGACCCCAGATAGAACATTAGAGCAAACTGCGAACTCAAATAAACAGATCTAAACTAATCTGTGATACATGGAACATTTCAGGCCTTCAAAAAAGGAAGTACAAGAGAAGGATGAGAAATCAAAACAGCTCGATGTTGTGATACTGTTCTCTGTTCCAAATCCAATTTTCCATGGAATAAGGTACTCAATGAAACTTTAAAGATAACATTAACCAAAAATTTAAAACTAGAAAATAAAAAGATTAAAAGACCAAAATCTAAGTCTCTTACAACCAATAAGGGAAACAGATGCATTTAGATTAGCTTCAAAATCAGTTCGGACAATGAAAGGAAATTAGAGGAAACTATTACTAGTGTCTAAAAAGGGGAGAATGAAACATACATCTATAAACAAAATCAACTCACCTCTAATTTTATCCATGGAGTTAAGAATGTCCAGTTCCATCATACAATATATCTTCAATAGAAACTTTGCTCATTTTCACATAAAAGAAACATGTAGATAGCCTTTGTTGCATGTGTCATAAAAACTGGCCCTCTGAAGATGGTCTAATGAACAAATTCAAATATTTTAGCTTATTTTCTAGGCAAAGTAATTACATAAATTTTAATTAAATAACGGCCAACCTTCTCCATGAAATAAGGAAGGGATGCAAGATGATCCAAGTGAAAGTCAGATAAGAAATGCAACACATTACAACGCAAAGAAAGTGGAGAGCACATCTAAAGAACATGGGCACTTTACATGAGAAAGTAAACTAGATAACCAAAAGGAAAACTCAAGATGAAAGTTCTAAAAGTTTCATGATTGACAAAAGTTCATTAAGAAGATAGACAGTAAGATACTGAACGAATGATCGCAAGAGCATATGTCGCTACATAACTAAGACACTATAAGGAAGTGAAGTGAGTCGGGCCACCGACCCCAACCAAAAGTAAGATCAAGTGCAACCATATGATATAGATGCAAAGAAAATGGGTCGCAACAAGGTGTGGCTATAGGGGGTATAACTATAGGTTATAGTTACAATTTTAGTTTTGGCCACTACTAAAGGTGGCCTATGGTTGGGGTCATTTTTTGGCCACAACTAAAAGATATGACTATAGAGGGGGCCATTTCTTGGCCGCAACTATAAGAGATGGCTATGGATGAAGCCATTTCTCGGGCCGCAACTATAAGTGGGTGACTATGGTTAGCCACTTCACGGCCGCAACTATAAGGGTGATATATAGATGGGGTGATTTGTCGGGCCGCTACTATAAGGGTAGTTATAGATGAGGATGTTTATCGGGTCGCTACTATACAAGGATATATAGATGGGGTGATTTTTCGCCACAAAATAAGGGTAATTATAGATGGGGTTTTTTATTGGTCGCTACTACAAGGTGATATATGGGATGGGGTGCTTTGTCAAGTTACTACTATAAGGGTAGATATATATGGGTTTTTTTCTTCGTCATATTTGTTACCATATATGAAAGGTGGAATCTAGATGTATCGTAAATCCTTAGACCATAAGGAGATATAATCTACTCCCACCCAAAATTTCAAGAAAAGATATATTGCTATCCATCAACAATAGGTAACCAAACCAAAACCAAATTAACAAAAAGATCGTGTGAAGTTCCATACAAAAAACAAGCCAAATTATATTTCAATCACAAAAATTATACAAACCAGTCCAAGAACCAAATGGCCAGATATATATGGGTTTTTTTTCGCTGCTATTTGTTACCATATATGAAAGGTGGACCTTTAGATGTATCGAAATCTAGACCATAAGGAGATATAATCTACTCCCACCCAAAAATTTCTGAAGGAAAGATATATTGCTATCCATCAACAATAGTAACCAAACCAAAAACCAAATTAACAAAAAGATTCAGCTAAGTTCCATGGATTAAAAACAAGCCAAATCTCATATTTCAATCACAAAAATTACATTGCAAAACCGGGCCCAAGAACCAAATGGCCAAAAAGCTCCACCAGAATACTAAAGTGACAACTGAACCATAAATATTTTTCTTCAATCTTCCTTTCAATCAACATGAATCAACAATACAATATTAGCCAAAAATAACAGATGTTCCTTAAAGGTTTCTCGTAGGTGAACCCAATTCAGTTCCGACTCGATCCCAAGCCGCAAAGCCTAGATGATCTTGCACAGGGGAAATAATGCAGAGTGCACGATATTAGTAATGCATCTGGAAATGATGTTCTATGGTTGAAAAATATCAAGAAGGGGAGAAGAATGAAAAATTGAAAAAATGAAGACATGTTCTAGGGTCGGATTCACAATTATGATTTTCTAAATACTTTAATTTAAGATTCACCGCCTTTCTTTCACTATTATATGCTCGGTTCTTTAGATTCAAGAAGAAAAGTGGTGGCAAGAAATATGTTGAAATATACTCAAAACTAGACTTATGTGAACCTATTTCAAAGATTTTTATTCTCTCCCTAAATAAGGTTTCCTCCAACATTCAACAAAGCCACATATGCCCGTGACAATTCAAAAAATATATACCAATAGTTGATTTGTCAATCATCCATGTAGTTAGACTCGACACATACACTAAGCAATCTTCCTCGACTTTGCTCTTTAGAAGATATGAAGCTTTATTCCAAACCTGCATGGTAGAAAGATAGTTTCACTAAGAAAAATCTTGTGTATAATACAATAAAAAAAGGTCAAAGAGTTTCCAGAACATTCACATGCATAAGTCCTCAACCGGTCGGGTGATTCGCAAGAACAGCTTGAAGATATATAACAAATGGATTAGAATAGAGCCAATTCTTTGTCGACCAAATGGTATATCTTCCAGCCAATCAATCGAAGAAATTGGAAGCCGTAATTGCGTACCAAAGTTCAAGCCAAATGTTAGTGGGAAAAGATCAGACCACATTTTCGATCCATAGCTGACAACAATGCCTCGATGACTCCCCACCCGACGCCCAACAAATGTGGGCATTTCCGTGGTTATATTCGGGGTATAATTATGTTGCACCAAACCCTTGGCTTTTCATCCGATAAATTGAATGGTCAAATAAGGCAAGCCGCCATCCACCAGGACTTAATTTGTTCTTTCATTTTAAACACAAAATAAGCAATAATCAGATAGTGTTTGTCTCTTTTGTACACAATACTGAATAAGGAAAAATAACATGAGCCCCATTGAATCTTCTTTCTTACAACATCGCTCTAAATTTACTTAGAATCATTCAGAGAGATGTCTGCCACATGTTTACTCACCATTCGGGACTCCTTCATGTGGGAGCCATCCCAGTTTAGATGGGCCTTATCAAAACCATAATCCATTTATGTGGGACCTTGTGGAGAAGCGTTTATGCTTATAAAAAGGATCGCAAGATTTCGACTCGATGCCTTCTCTCTACTTCGCCAAACTTACTCCCATTCAGAGATATGTCTCTTAATAACTCGTTTATAGTTAATTTAATTTTTATCACACAATTGTAAAGTGATAAGTTATATATATGTGGGGCTGTGGCCAAGCACAATTAATTAAACAAATTTGTTCAATGGCTCGCATGTCTTTTTTTATTGATAATGTTCTCGACGACTGCACTATAATGAAACGCTTAGTTCCACTCGTTGTATTTAGCACTTTGGAATAAAACAACCGCCATAGACTTAATATAAGATCAACAATTTCCCCAACCAAAATTCTTGTTTAAGCATTGATAACAACACTACCCAAAACAAAGCTTGTTCCAAAAATGATTATTGCCTAACTATACAAATAAGTACCGCCAATTTCTTTGCCGCTAATTATATTTCTACCACTCATAGTTTTTACAAAGAACTATGGTGAACTATGTAGAAGCTTTAGCATAAGCTTTATGGCATGCCTGGCCATGGTGGGTTTGTTTGTGGGGTTGAGTCTAGGGCTAAAGCCAATTGCATTGCGTAAGAAGGCTAGAACAACTATACTTTCTCTCTAGGAAATTATTTGAAACTGGCCAATGGAAAGAGAAAGGCAATCTCGTAAAAGGAATGGAATTTAAATTTAGGATGTTTAGGTTTCTCTAAACTGGCATAAAGACCCTAGCAAATATTCTTTTAAACCAAATGCAGTTAGGGCATACTAAAAGAAGAAATTCAGCACACACAAAGTTGTAATCAATCGTAAATCAGCTCATATTAAAGTGGGCAAATACAATGGGTGCAATATTTATAATTACTAGCCATGAATATTGTGGTCCGTGACTAATTTCCAATGTCTCAGAAAGCTTACTTTAATGCTTATATCAATTTGTGGGCGTCTTGCCTTCCAAGCTTTTAGCCATGAAGACCCATCCTTCTAATATAACCTTCAAAGGAGCATGTCCCGCGACACCTAAGCCGAAGGGAAACCTATCCTCAATCCTTACATACAAACAACTTTCTACCAAAATTTCCATGGAGAACAAACCTCCTAAGGCCCTTCAAAAGCCTCCATCCATGTATTCATGATCACTTCAACAATCTTTTCTAGCCCCTGCAATCTAGGATTAGTATGTCAAGTAAGAATACCATTTTTTTCTCTCTCCATATTCTGCCTTTATGAATCCAAAGCTAAGCTTCTTGAGTATGTGGGTAGATTGATGAGTCCTAATGCCACCCAATGGCTCTGATTAAGTTAGCAAAAATCAACAGCGCAAAGCAATGGCTTGTCTTCTATAGACTTGATCACATGACCTTCATATAAAAGTAAGAACCATTAAATGGAATTTGAGGAGATTGTGGGAACTTCCATGCAAACTCTACAAGGTATTTACCTTCTTCTATATGCTCTTTTATCTTATATATTCCTTGGAAAATGATGGCCACTAAATGCTACTAAATGATTAAAAATATTCATAAATAATAAACATATCCAATGGTTATTCCTCGGACTGGAACATTTACAAGTTCAGACTCCTCTGTTCCGTCCTATGTTCTCCGTCTCTCTCAAACATTTTATCAAACACTTCAAGGACTACCAGTTTATGCATTTAATTAACCATTTCCGTAGTGTTTCTCGACTAATACTAATGATTTTAATCTACCAAATCAATCAAAAAGCGTAGTTTAGATCCCGAAGAAAATGACCTCAAGATACTAAGGATCACATATGTTTCTCAATTATACAACCCTGATAAATAACACCACCGTGTGGCAAAGAAAAATCTAATATTTTCATTACTTGGAACATAAATCTCAAACAAAAACCCAAAAAAAACATAGGAATCAAGAGAATATCGAAATTCATTTAAATTAGTAGCAAAAACTAAAGGAAAATAGAAGAGATATAGTCATAGCATCAAATCGAAATCGAAATTATCATGTTTTTCTAGATATTTGAACAATCCATTAGGCAGAGTCCTTACTCTTGTTGTCACTCTCACCCTTGGCTGGCCCCTCTACTTAGATTTCAATGTCTCCCACCCCCCCTACAATCACTTTGCATGCAACTACAATTCTATCTGCAATCAGAGCGGAGTCGCTTAGTTACTGGCCAAAAAGAAATATGAAACTAAAGATATATTTTGGTTACAAAATTCTTGGCTCCAACTAAAATAATGTCCTTATAAGACACTTTTCAGAGCGAGAGCAAAGATTGCTCAGAGATAAGCATGTGATTAGCATAACCCCATTCATCAAGAAGAAACAAATGTCAGCAAAGCAATGGTCCAGTCATATCCAAAGAATGCTACATTGATCGGGCTTCAAAGGAATTTAGCTAATAGATTTGATTATTGTAGCCTCCTGCCTCAAGTAGGAAAGTACATTAACCCGCATCCTCTAAGGCCGTAAAAGTTGTTCTCAGAGATAAGTTGTGATTAACATAACCCTATTCATCGGGAAGAAAACAATGTCAGGAAAGTAATGGGAATTTCAACATAATCAAAGAAGGGGTGGGAATACTGGGGCTTCTCCAAAGTGAATTTTAGCTACTGATCGGATTATCAGAGCCTCCTGCCCCCAAGTATGAAAGTACATTAACTCCAGATCCTCTAGAAGGCTGCAGAAAAGGAACTTCTAATAGCGAATGGTCTTTCTATGTAGTGATCCTTCCAATCCAAATGACAGAGAATACTCATAACAATGTTTACGATAGTAGATAACACCAGTGATGTGTTTTCGATCGTTTAAGAGCATTCATCGCCCATGCAAATTCGAATTCAAATGGAGAAAGTTTGGCTCAAGAAAATCTACTCAAAGCACAAAAGATCTCTGTGGCCATACTAGAAAACAAAGGATAGATTTCAAGATAAGCTATTTCATATGAAGAGAGGAATTTCCAAGAGTTTATTCTCGAGAAAAAGAAATATTGGAAAATCTTAATGAAGAAACCATTGAGAAGAAAGAGCTGGCCCTAAGATGGGCATAAAACGGTGGTAGACGTAGTCTCCCTTCCTTGAAGATATAATCGCAATGCTCCTAATAAAGACCGTGATATCGATAAGAGAAGATACAGATGAAGTTCGGTAGCTTGTTTCTGCACAAATATTCATATGCTTTAGTTAGTTTTTGGTCATTTTTCTCAGTTTACTATTCAGAACAACAATTCATTCCATTGTTTCAAAAAAATAAAAATAAATAAATTGCAGAAAAATGACCATACCTGTGGATTACTGTTATCAAAAAACAATAATGATATTCTCTAAACTTCATTTCTCAATTCAGCAGATTACTAAGTTATAAAAACAAATAACATTATTACCGATCAAAAAAAAAAAAAAAACAAATAACATTACAATATTCAACAAGGAAAAAGAACATACTGTGTCACCAAAAGGACATCAATGGTTGAAGGATCAATCTCATCAAAGTATGGCAAAGGTACGGCATGCCCGAGTATGCCTGATGAATTTACGTCAAACTATCACCATACAGTAACATGACCAAAATAAACAAACAAATTAAAAAACCCTATGTTGAAAAATGGAAGGAAAACTAGCAACCAAAAATAAAAGCACACAATGCATTATGGTATACCTTCAGCATATTTTCTTTATTATATAAGAGAAGACAAGAATGACCCACTTCATTTCCCAAAAGAACTACAGTCCATCCGATCTCTCCAAAAACAGTGCAGATCGAAGATGATCAAGCCTCAGAAGTAGAGACATAGTCATAGGCTGCATCACAACCAATTTATTGGTCAATTATAAACTGAGAGACAAAGAAAAAAAGATTTTCGTCTAAATAAAATCAATCATTCGATGATAAAACAAAATACACATGGAGAAGTGAGGACCATCGCCTGCTTCGCTCCATGACCAAGCGCTCACCCAATGTAATCATGGAAAACGGTTTAGATAGTGGTGGCCCTTGCATTGAGAGTGCCTTCAATCAGCCGCGATATTCGGGCCGAGATTCGATCGGTTACGCATGCTAATGCTATCTTCACCGCAACCACCACGCTCACCAACGACTTCATCCACAGGAGTGTGAGGGGCGCTTGTCCATAACGCCATTTAACAACCAATGGTCAAGAAAGAATCGCAATGAGGATGAGGATGAGGAGGATGTCGATGATAACAGAGTCGTAAAACCATAAGCCGCTTAAAAAGGATCCGACCCTCCGGCGTAATGAAATATGCTTCCGACTTCATACTTCACCACAACCGCTCATGGACACGGTGTCGACCCTCGTATTTCATCCGCAATGACTCCACACTCTCAACATTCCTCCGCCAAATTTATGCTTCAATACACACCAAAGGCAATTCACCGTAGCAATAGTAATCCGGCTGGAGATATTTTCCGCGGATAGTCAGCGAGAAGATGGAGATCATCAGCGCCATTATCCCGGGATAAGTGAATGCTTTTACCGTAAAACCGTCGGCGCTTCACCGACTTGGCGGTCTTTCACCGTACCTCCTAATGAGGTTTTTTTCCATTTTCCTCGCAGTTGAAATATTGCGGGAGAACCGCAGGATTCTGACAAACACAGCATGTCAATATTCTTCGCGAGAATAGTCTCCCAAAGGTAAAGTACTCGAACACCAAAGAATATCACCATAAACATGGCATCTCCAAGGACGTGCCCAACCTGCTTTAAACACCAAAATCGTATACCATTTACTTCTAATGTCCGGGATGGAAATCAATAACCTGAGAAGATGGATTTAATTATAGCTACGTGAACATTAAATGAGATAATAAAATTAAATAACACATCTAAAGTCAATTGTTGTAAATGTCCAAACAAATCCGCTAAATGATTAGGATTATAGCAACCGATATTTCGCATATGAGAAATACACACACCATATTGCTTCCTTTTTTTTCGTGAGCAAGTTTTTTTTATTTTATTAGATTGGTGTTATGTAACATGTTTGAAACTATAGTCGAACAATAAACATGTCGTCAGAGGAAGAGCACCAAAAAGATCAATATTAGAAGTATAGTCAATTAAATCTTAATAGACTAATTCTTGCTATATTAGTATTATTTGCCAAAACGTCCCTATGTTGAAGACAAAGCCCAATTAATCTCATAAAAGGTGAAGAACAAATTCCACAGATGAAGATCTAAAACAGTACTCCAGACTCTAATCTATGATTCAGCTTAAGAATGTCTATGGTAGAAAGATTTAAGTTTAACAATGGGTAAAGTGGATGCTTCGCAGTGATAATTTCAATAAGAGACCAGATAAAACATTAGAGCAAAACTCAGTAAATTTAACTAAACATCTAAGCTAATCTGTGATATGGACCATTTCAGCCTTCAAAATAAGTATAAGAGAAGGATGAGAAATTAAAACAACTCATAGTGATACTATTCATTGCCCAAATCCAATTTTCATGGAATAAGGTACTCATTGAAACTTTAAAGATAACATTGACAAAAATTTAGAACCAGAAAATAAAAAGATTAAAAGACCCAAATCTAAGTCCCTTACAACCAATGAGGGAAATGGATGCATTTAGATTAGCTTGAAAATCGGTTCGGACAATGAGAGAAAATTAGAGGAAACTATTACTAGTCTCTAAAAAGGGGAGAATAAAACATACATTAAGAAACAAAAAGTAAACTAATTTCACTTTATCCATGGAGCGAAGAATGCTTTGTCTATCATACATCATATCTTCAATCGAAACTTTGCTCACTTTCTGCTAATTAGACAAAAAGCAAATCAGAGATAGCCTTTGTCATGTCATAAAAGTCGGCCCTTCGATGTGGTCTAATGAAAAATTCAAATATTTTACTTAATTTCATGTGCAAAGTAATCGTGATAAATTTTAATTCACAAATGGTCGACCTTCTCCAGAAATAATATGGAAGAGATGCAAAGATGATCCAAGCGTGAAAGTCGCACAGTGAATTGCAACACATTACAAGCAAAGAAAGTGGAGAGCATATCTAAAAGAATGTGCAGGCAATTTTATGGGTGAGAGAGATATGATAACAAAAAGAAAAAATCAAGATGAAAGTTCTAAAAAGTTTCAAGATTGACAAAAGTTCATTGACAAGACGCATGCAAGATACCGAATGAAATGATCGTTAAGAGCATATGTTAAGTTACATACCACGCCTTAAGAGCACCGGGTCGTAGATATGTATGTGATTAACATAAACCTATTCACGGAGAAGAAAACAATGTTGAGGAAAGCAATGGGAACTTCAACATAATCAAAGAATGTGACCGATTGGGGCTTTTCCAAAGGAATTTTAGCTGATAGATTTTATTAATGTAGCCTCTCGGGCTCTCAAGTACGAAAGTACATGTTCAAGTGTGAGTAGGACACTTTATACAGAGATGCAAAGGGGTAGGTCCATTAACCTGCATCATCCTAGAAGGCCAGAAAAGAAACCTCTAATCGTGAGTGGTCTCATAACAATGCTTACAATATCAAAATGACAATACCCAGGATTACAGTATCAAAAACAATAATGATATTCTCTAAACTTCATTTCTCAATTCAAAGCAGACACTAAGTTATAAAAAAAATAGCATTACAATATTCAACAATGAAAAAGAACATACTGCGGTCCACTAAACGGTACCCGATCTCTTAAAAACAAAGTGATCAAGATGATCAAGCCTCGTAAGTAGAGACATAGTCGTAGGGTCAGATCACAACCAATTTATGGGTCAATTATAACCGAGAGATGAAAAGAGATTTTCGCCTTAATAAAATCAATCATTCTGTGATGATAAAACAAAAAATACACTCGAGAAGCAGGACCGTCACTAGTTTCGCTCCACTAATTAAATAAGGAAAAAGAACCAGATATCGATAAGTAGAAGATATGTAGATGAAGTTCTTTAGTCGCTTTCCAAATAAAATCTTTATATGCTTTAGCAATAGTTGTTTTTTGTCATTTTTCTTAGTAGACCATTCAGGAACAACTCATTCCATTGTTTCAAAAAAAAAAAATTGCATAAAAATGACCATACCTAGATTGTTAATATCAAAAACAATAATGATATTCTCTTAAACTTCATTCAATTCAAGACATTAAGTTATAAAACAAATAACATTACAATATTCAACAAGGAAAAGAACATACCGTGTCACCAAAAAGGACATCAATGGTTGAAGGATCAATCTCATCAAAGTATGGCAAAAACGACGCCGTATATCCCGGATGAATTCCACAAATAAACTATCACCAAAGAACATGACCAAAACAGAATAAAACAAATTAAAAACCTAATAAGTTGAAAATGAAGGAAAACTAGCAACCAAAATGAAAGAATAATGCATTATGGTATACCAAGATGGTTTTCCCTTTATAGACATGCAGAGTCAATGTGAACCCACTTCATTTCCAAAGACTTCCAGAGGTATCCGATCTCTCCAAAAACAGAGCAGATCGAAGATGACCAAGCCTCGTGGCTAGAGACATAGTCAGAGGTTGCATCACAACCAATTTATTAATCAATTATGGGAAACCAGAGACAAAGAAAAAGAGATTTTCGCCTAAATAAAATCAATCATTCCGATGATAAAACAAAATACATGGAGTAGCGAGACCGTCGCCTGCTTCTACTTCCATGACCAAGCAGTCATCCAAATGTAATCATGGAAAACGGCTATAGTGGTGGCCCTTGCATTTGAGAGTGTTCTTTCAATCCGTTGCATAGTCGGGCCGAGATTGGGGATTGACACATAAGCATGCTAATGCTATCTTCACTGCAACCACTACTTTCAGCTCACCCACTTCATCCACAGGAGGTGAGGGGCGCTTGTCCATAACATCATTCAACAGCCAATGGTCAGCAGTCACCGGTAATGAGGATGAGGATGAGGAGGATGCTGATGACAACAGTGATGAGATGAGTTCACCAGATTTTCCCATAATTACCTTATCATATAACCCCAAAGTTATAAACATCCGTTTTCTATTATCCACCTTCATCTGTAAGTAAGTTCCCGCAAATTGCTAAGAAGATTACATCATGCCTCGTCGCTTCCTTCTAAGAAATTATACGTATAACTAATGCCCTAATTTAGAAATGGTACCGGAGCAAGATAACCAAAAGTTCCCCGCAAATGAAGTCCAATTAGATGAGTCCCGGGCTTATAAGCCCAGCCGTGTTTTCAAGCTCCAGACATGAGCTTCATATTCGACCCAATTAACATTGTCAATGGGTTATGTCTCGACTGAATTACTGGAGGTGAGCAATCATGGTGCATATAAGATAAAGCTTTACCACCCCCTTCCACAATGTTTAGCCTCACAATCCAACCAAGTTTTTTTCATTGGTCTTCAATGTTGCCAGAATGTTTCTCAAGCTCCCCTTTTCCATAAACTCATAAATCAAAATGAGTTCTCAAGAAATGAACTCAAGCCATAAAGCTTGACAATATCATATGCCTTATCTGGGTTAGAAAGCATGAAATTCGCCAAAGCCTTCTCAAATCAGCCATATCTCCACCATCTTGATCCGAAGTGAGCAGTGAAGCTTTTCACAACAGAACAACCCGGCCATTCGGGCAACTCCTGGGCCAGGCCAGCTTGCCATATCCCTCCATCCCAATACTGCTTCGAACCCAAATCGTCGTAGCTCCCGTATGACGTGTGCTCATGCCAACAAGTTCCCATCATGTCCCAATATTGTGAATAGATCTTTGACATCGACGGCACTTCAAGTGTAGACTTGGCTGTTTTCTTCCCCAATTTTTGACAAGAAAATAAATGCCAATAATAAAAGCGATAAGAACAATAGAGTGCCTAAGAATGAGGAGAGTAAGATGATCAAGATTAAAACTCGTGGGCCTTCTTCGACCGCATGGCTTGAGATGAGTGACATTATTACCACGCATACCTTTATTATTTCTAAATGCCTCAAAATGGAGCGGCGGCTTTGATGTTTGGGAGAGGACCTTCCAACCGGTTGTAGGATATAATGCCAGATGTCGCTAATCGATCATCAAAAGTGTGTGGGATGGTGCCGTAAAGTCAAGGCTGGAGAGATTCAACGCCTCTGTGCAATCGTAACTCCGGTGAATCTCTCCCACAATATTTTGACTAAGATCAAGACTCAAAGACTAAGTAACTTTCCAAAATTGGCTTCGAATGCTATCCACAACCGACCCCACCAAGTCAGCGATCTATAATTTCAAAGAAGTTCCCTATTTGTTCGGAATCACCACCAGCTGTTGTTCCATGCCAAATGGCGTCGAAGACCCGCCACTTTTCCCAATTTCAGCGCGGGAACGCTTCCCAGCATCGCTGTTAGTCAAAGAACAAATCGAATAAATAAGGGCAACATACCTACTCTTTCGACTCTCCCGCCTAAACGGTTTGGAGGAAGATCAAGTCGTTGTAATTGAGTGGCTCTCCCAAGTTGAGGTGGTATGGCACCAGAAATATTGTTGTTGGAGATGTTCAAGTGTGTTAGGTTGTGGCACTGTCCCCATTTCTCAGAAAGCTCGCCATAAAAATTGTTACTGCTTAGATCGATATAATTCAGGTTTGGGTATACACCAAAACTTTCGGCAGGTTCCGGTGTATTGGTTTATCTGCCGAACTCTGAATAAGTTAGCGCAATTTTCAAGCCTTTGCAGGACCCGTGAAATGTTCCCTTGTGGCGGTAAATTTACAAGTGCTCTACCATGGCAAATCTCGTCTGGTAGTTGGCCAATGAAGTTATTTTCATACAATTGCAAATATTCCAAATGCATTTGAAATTATTCATTTCCAGAGGAAGGCACCATCAACAGTTTGTTATGACCAAGGTCCAAATAGGTTGTTCACAAGCTCTTTGGCGTGAAGCCGGTATCGAACCATCGAGATTGTTAATGACAAATCAAGATCAAGTATTATGATCTTAAATAATCCAATTTCTTGAGGAATAGAGCCATAAAGTTTGTTCTCAACAAGGTACAATGTGGTTAAATTCTCGGTTACCATGAAGTGAGGACGTAATCAAAGAACGAGATCAGTTAATCGCATCGTGCAGATCTAACAAACCAATTTCTGAGGAATGGAAACCAGATAGTTTGTTCAGATGAAGATACAATGTGGTTAAATTCTCGCTACCTATGGAATGAGGGATCAACCCCACGAGATTGTTATTGACAATTCAAGACTGCCAAGCAGATCTCAACATCCACTTCGAGAATGGAACCAGATAGTTTGTTTTCACCAAGGTACGCTAAATGTGGCTAATCCCTGCTACCTGCTATGGAAGGAGGGATTGGACCAGTGAGACTATTAACTGATAATTCAAGATCGTTAAGAGATCTTAATATCCACTTTCGAGGAACGGAACCATAGTTTGTTCGCATGAAGATACAATGTGGTTGTTCCCGTTACCTATGGAAGGAGTGGATTGACCAGTTATGACGTTAGTTGACAATTCAAGATCATTAAGAGATCTTACCAATCCAATTTCGAGGAATGGAACCATTCATTCTCAAAGATGCAAAATTGTTAAGTTTTTCAAATTTATGAAAGGAAAGAATCGACCTCTTGAAAATTATTAGAAGCCAAAGAGCAAAGCTAAGGATGCAAAGAAAAACCCGTTGTCTGTATTACAAATCAAATGAAACATTTAGAACCAAAACTCGCATTGCATTTCTTTTAGTTTAAATATTACTAATATTGAAGTCGAATGTCCAAAGGAGGGAATTGTTAGACAAATTATATGAGTTAGAGATTGAAGTGCACCGAGATTTTGAGTGTACCTTCCAATCCATTAAATTTTTAACAATGTTTAAATCGAGACACTTCCAACTACATGCTTTACTCCAAACCAATGATGGCAAGAATTAAGGCCCAAACCGAGATGAGAATAAAACTCCCGGTTTGATTATCAAGGCTGACCTTCCATGCGTTAGAAGAGCGAAAAGCCAGATCTTGTTCAACTTTGAAATAGCAATGGTAGGTGCAGAGTGCTAGAAATGACATGGAAGGATGATATTGAAGACAAAGGGAAAAGAAGAAATAAGTGAAAAACATGGAGTGACTTCATTATCGAGAGAGTAAGGAGTAGATGAAGGATATTCATGGGGCCATCATCACTATGAGATGAAGCTATTACAGGGTGTACATGAGGAGGAAGATGCAACACTTATTTACAAAAACTTAAGTGTGAAACATTTGGCATTCCCATTAGTTGGTGTACATCTAACTACCTCATTCCACTGCCTAATGGAATTTAAAATAGTAATATCAACTTTATACTTTTTTATGTTCTTTATCAAAAAATTGTCTTATTTTATAAAATTAAACACCCACAATTACATATTAAATAATTTAAAATATTACTTTATTTTTTAATTAAAATAGACTATTGCAATTACATAAGAAAAATTAAATATTCTTCATCTTTCTGCCATGCTCTTTCAAATAGAACATGTTTAAAATTAAGGATTACAATTTTTTTATGAGGCTCAACAAGTTTGATAAGAAGTCCATTTGCCAAACACTACCTGTACATATGTTGTTATATATATATGCATATATGACTTTGTGAATGCATGTGGTTTTCTTATAGGTATCGCTAACTTCCAAAATATGAAAAAACAACCGAAATAAATACTCAGCAAGACCTCATGAAGTCTTTGCTCAACTTGATAGGTATTATCAACTTTTCATGACAAAAACAAAAAACTGAATTAATCTGTCAAAAGTCTCACTCACTCCAAAACATCTTTAAAAACTTTAATTTATGACTTCACATCTCACTTCCAATTATGATTTACATCATGTTCCCAGAAAATTCATGCATTATCATGAAATCTCGACCAAGTATTCATATTATATTAGGTCACCCATGTCAACATACTATTTGATAGGTGAAGACATTTTACATGGCCTCCATTCATTAAATTATACTAAATATCTTACAAATATATAAAGAGGGCATTATTGGGCTACTGTATTACAAGTGATCCTGAACCAAGTGAGACAGATGATATTCAAAACAGAGCAATGATCGTGATACATATTTCTAATTATATAGGAAATTTACTAGTGATTAAATTTATACTATTATTTGTAATGAAAAAATCTTGACTAAATATTCACATAATTAGTAATCCTTAGAACCGCTAGTTTATGTTGATCAAATCCAAAAGAATCCAACAATAGATAGGCTTCACTGCTAAATTATGTATTAAATATCTTATGAAATTTTTGAAATGGGATTATGGCATCCTAGATAACCTCTTTCAAGAAAAGTAAAATCTATATAAAATTGCATTTATTTTAAGGCAGACATCAAACAAAAACATGTTTCTCATAAATAAGATACCGCTGCATTTCCTAATAATAAAATGTTGAAATACTAAAATAGATAAAATGACAATTTAATCACTTCTAAGAAGCTTGCTTTTTAATAGATATGACACTTTAATTTGATCTTTTTTAAAAATACATTTGTTTAAAAATTGTAATACTAAAAAATTGTACTATTTCTACCAAAGAACCTTTCAAGGAATTTAAAATAAAAGGTAAGTTTTTTTCTTTTTTGTATATATAAGGGTTGGGTTTCTAAGAATATGTAAGACATTATGCGGGTAAACTATAATATCGGAAAATAAACAAAGTATTTGTCTGCATCAAGCACTGAAATCATGTTTATAAAACTCATCTTAGTTTTAACGTATTTATGACTTTGATTGTAAGATCCGTAAAAACCAGAAATTTAACTTTGCCAGAATGGTAATTTTCTAATTCTTTCTTTAGATATCGATGATCTAAACTGACCAATCAAGGAATTAATCTTACGAAATCTAGTCACCGTGCGAATTTTGTTAAATTCGAGACAAATGGATTTTTCATCACGACTCTACACTGAGACTTTGCCGATGGGATCTCAAAACAAGATTTTGAGAAAAACCCGAAAAATGTCAAATATTTAAAGAATGTCCATTTAATATAGATGAAACAAAACCTGGATCGAAATAAATTGTTTCGGGGCTTAAAACCTGATCGTGGAAGCATGACAAGTGGTTGATTTGAGCTAATGTGGTTCATGTATAAATACAAGAAATATCTAAAAAAAATAAAAAAAAAATCAAGAAATATATATGTGAGATATCAAAAAAGATCTCACAGAAATATCTAGACCAAACGTTAGAGAGAGAGAAAGAGAGAGGAGGGAGAAGAAAAGAAACTTTTCTCCGGTGATTTCACTGGTTTTGTCAATCTAACTCACAGACCAGCTGCCGCCTACAAGACGAGTTGTGCGGGTACCCGTAATCACAAGATTTCGCCAAGGTCCGCTGTCTCAAGTTATATATCATTTTTTGTAAGAGGTATAATTGAACCTTTATAAACATATCACCATAATGCGCATGTATCTGTATGGTTGAATGAGGTTCGAGAGTGGTATTGAGCCCCGGATACTATTTGATGTAATGTTATATAGGTTGTATTTTTGATAGAGCCTCCCTGCATAGGAGACTCTATTCGATTTTTTGTTAAAGCAGATGGATCTCGATAAATGGGATGCGATGGCGCTAAATGCAAGTTACCCGACACCCACCGGTTTTCGTAGGTTGACGGGTTGTCAACGAGACCCCTGTGATAGGGGTGTCACATTGATTGGTAATGTTTGCACTTTGAACAAATAAAATGACTTAAATAATTGCCCTAACCTAACTCATTTTTAAGTTCTTGTTAACTTGAAATCATCTTAAAAATAAAACAAACATCATTCCATAATAGCACTTTCACTACACTCTACTAGTAAGTAATAATTTATGCTTGACTCATTTTAAAGTCTTTGCCCAGAATTTATAAAAACTATACAGTTTTGTCGTGTAGTTTAACATGCATTCATGACTTCGATAGGTAGTGCAAGGTCAATTTCATGCTTGGGAATTTATTTTAGTGTCTGGGCCTGTGAATCTGGTAAAAAAATCTTGTTAAGCTTGTCATGTAGTTTCACATGCATTCATGACTTTGATAGAGTGTCTCCAACTTCATACTTGACCCATTTCCAAAGTCTTGTCCAATTAGAAACCTTCTTAAGTTTCTTTCAAAGAGTACTTATCTGCTTGGTTATTATTTTTAAAACTCGTTTCGAATTGCTTTTAAAACACAAAATTAAAACTGTCTTTATTCTCTTAATTTAAAGTTTACTATGTCTCTCTCATGGTCTGGAACAAAAAAATAAATAAATAAAATTTGAAAACCAAACGTATTCTTCATGTTTTATTCTCCTTGTTTTTTAGAATAAAAACACTAATCAAACTTACTCCTAAGTGGTTGAATCATTGTTTTAATACCATTTTAAATTATAAAGTCTACTGGAAGCTACTGAAACCTGGGTTTATAAATGTACGTGAGTATCATACTCCTTAACACCCTTCTTCACATGTAAACACAAGCCTAGGCCATAGGCTAACAACCAATTAACTTTTTTTAGGTTTACACAAATCAATTAGGGAAACAAATATGCAACCTAAAACAAGATATGCGATGAGACTTAATGGTTTTTAATTTCTATTAAAATGATTTCTACGTTCTTCTTACAAGAAATAAAGGGCGAACTAAATAACTACTCCAACCAAGGAGCTAACTGATGAGTCAATATTTGCACACATAAAATACTTACCAGATCTCTAAGATATCTTATTTTCCAATATTTTCATATCGCTATTATTGTCCAAATTAATTGAAAATATATTTCTTTTTCTTTTTAATAAATTTTGAAGATACTAAGGACAATTCATTTAAAATAAATAAGTAAAATCAAGGTAATTTTTTGGAGCAATAGGACTAAAAATGATGTCATTTCCGTGACCTATATCAAACACCCTTTGTAATTAATAATTTGGTAATTTAATTTTTAAATTTACTTATTAAACCCCTAATAGTTTTAATATTTCAAACATTTGTGAGCTCTTCCCAAAAAATTAATTTGTGAAAACCATTCTGGAAACATCATCAAGGCACTCAAAAATTTATTAAAGTAAATGTATGGCACCCGCTATTTGACCTGTCTAACTACAATTTTGAAAAATACAAACACATGTAAATCTGAGAGACTGGAAAATGCCAAGATTATGAGTGAAGCTCTCATTAAAGTGAAACAAACTACTATGTTGATCTAAGAATATTGACTGATATAGAACTTAACCTCCAAATTCAGAATTTATTAGGAAGAAGTAGAAAATTCAGAAAACCTGGGAAGGAGCTAAGACATGATGGGGATTGGCTTCATAGCATTTTGACCTAGTAAGGGTATGGTTGAGCTACAAAGTAAACATCTGGAGTATTTGGAACCAAAAAAAGTTAATATGCAAAATCAAAAGTCAAGATTGTGCACCTTATCTTCTTTATTCTTAAAATAAAATTTTGTGCATATGTAATATTTTAGTTTTTATTATTTCATATCTATATAATCATTCTTTTAAAACATTAAGGAAACAAGAGAAGACAATTAAAAATAAATCAAAAAATTATCTAAAAATACATTATTTTATATTTTTAAGGACAAAATTTTTTTTTTTTTTATCACAATTTACAAACAAAGAGAACTAGAAAATATGATACACATATTTTAGTTATTTTTCGCGTTTTATTTTTTTTTCAAAGTTATTTAAAAATAATTATATAAATAAATATATGTTGATTAAAAATAAATTATTATCAAAAAAATTTTAAACCAGATTTAAAAACGTAGAAAATATGTTTAAAATATTTCGTGTTCTCAAAATCAAAACACTTTCCAAACAAAGCCTCATCGAATATTTTTATTAAATTTAATCCCAACTCTAATCCTAATTATGATTAATTTCCTTCTCTTTTACTCTTTTTCCTCCCTTCTATTTTTCCATGTCAGATTACAACGTTGTACTATTCTATTCTTACAAGGACCCGAGCTTACATTTCTCGATCACTCTATTCTTAAGGCACCCGACACTGTTTCAATTCCTTCCCCATTACTACTGACAGCCTCATGGCCCTTCAATTCTGCTATTATATATAAATATTTAAATTAAGACATTAATTTAACAGATTAATCAACTCATCCATCGAATTGATCCACCAAAAGATAACAATATCTCCTACACATAATTTAAATCTCATCTTCGCTTCTAAACTTGAACATAAAAATGCAATGTCGGGAGTAAATGAAAGTTATGAAACCCATCAATACTAACAACGCTACATAATTATCTCTCGAATGAATCCAACAACCATCACAAATAATAGATGACAATTAATAGTTGTCCTTTTCTTAAATTAATGAAAATTGATTTAGGTTGTTTAGCTGCGTAATCACTCAAAGGATGCAGGTCAGATTTCTCCACCTATTTTGAAAGACAAGGTCATGGTAGGGGTGCAATCGACCAGTCGAATAATACAGTCAAACTCGCTCCAAAGCTTGAAGTTTCCACCAACTAACTTGATCGAGATTTTGTTTTGGATGTTCGAGACTCGACTTGAGAAATAGTTGAGCTACTTGAACTCGACTTGACAAAGTTCGAATCAATTAAAAATTTAATAAATAATTATACTCGAACTCGACTCAATTAATAAAATAGTAGAGCTCGCAAACAGCACGAGTCGACAAACTAGTGGAACTAGTCGAGGAGCTCGAATCGATTAACTCTGAATGGAATTAGAGTATTTACGAGTCTAACTCGAGTAGTGAGTAGCTGCTCTCACGTGTACACCCCTAGAGAAAGGAGAGAAAGAGGAAATCAAAAGGCAATTATGTGTAGCATATGATATCCCCGTTTTTATGCATATATTTAGATAATATTTTCAGTGTAAGTACTAAGTAAAGTTATATAACTTCAATACAGAAGAACCTAACAACCAATATTTTGCTCAAAATTAGGTTGCAGAGAAAATTAATAAGAAACTCAACCATCTCGAAGCGTATCACATCTGCACGCCTAGATTCCAAAGATTAGCATCAAACAATAAAACACAACCCGTAGAAAACAACAATATCGCTCACATGCTTCACTAATAAACATCTGTAATATTTTCCTGTAGGAAAACTGCTCAATAATATAATGCATTTGTGAAGATCACCCAAAACTAAAATCGAACAGAAAAATCTCTCGAAAGTGTTACTTCTACATATAAGGTACAAGAAAGAAAATCAATAAAGTGTTGAATATTTTCCAAACTAAGCAATCCAATTACACTGACTAAGAAATATTGATTGATATAGAACTTCAACCTCACAATTCGTAATTAATCACAGTTAAGTCGAAAATACAGAAAACCCGAGGAAGGAGCTAAGACACGTATGTAGGGATCGCTTCACAGATTTTGATCCGCCGAATGCTATCACCCCTTTCCTTAAGGCCTTCGCTGCCTCAACATTCTACTGTTTTATCAAGATGCATTTCATCTACACTTATCACCGCTCCCATTCTTCCAACAGAGAAATGCTATGTAATGGATAACCTTTTCCCTCGCTTCTTATTGTTTTCTTCGCCAGCCTCTTCGATTCAACCGCTACCTTGGGATCTCACTACCGATGTTTAAAACCAGAGCTACAACAGTAGTCGAAACCATGTTGCTACAGGATCTGGTCTCCGCAATGAAATATGCTTCTTCGATTCATACTTCACTCGTCAACCGCTCATGGACACGGTGTCGACCCTCGATTCTATCCGCAATGACTCCACACTCTCAACACTGGTCAAATTTATGCTTCAATACACCAAAGGCACCACTCGTAAGCAATAGCAAATCCTTTGTGGATAGTCAAGTAGAAGGCATGGAGATCATCGGCGCTATTATCCGATAAGTGAACGCTTTACTGCGAAACCGATAGTTTCACCAACTGGGGTCTTTTCACCAGCCTCCCAATGGTTTTTGCCATTTCGAGTTGAGTCACATCTCAACCGACCGACGCTCTGGGAAATAATTTTGGTGTCATGGGTGCAACCGGGTGATAAGCTTTCGTTTGAGCCTCCCATCTCATTAGCCTCCATGGACAAGAATGATGTTAGTAAACAGCTCTTCAGAAAGTACTTGTCTCGTGCAAAATCTGCATGAGCCGAAAGATATGTAGTGGACCTGCATGTTGAGGGGAGCAGTAGCGCCATTCATTGAGTAACTTCCTCGGGTTCATCGATGATGGTTTTTGCCAACGCTCCTCCACTCGCATACCCACTATAACGACATGCATTTTCTCTTATCAGAGCACCACATTTCCAAATAATGTCTTGACAATCTACTCAAGACCACTTGACTTGCCATCACCAATCGAGCATTCAATGCCATTCAAAGGAGATATGTGCTTGTCAAAAGCACCTCGAATTTGCAAATCGTCATGATCCTCCTCATTCATGGAGTTAATGGTCCCGTAAACAAACAAAACCTTTTTTGCAAGGGGGAAGTATAATATAGGGGGATGTTATGGAGCCTGTAGGATGGTTGGGGACCACACTTACTCAAGGATAAGGAGGTTCGGGCACGCCAGCAAATGCAAGGATTAGAACACGGCCCTCGAGAAATGGTCGAAGGTGGGATGACATACGTGGAAGAGCTTTTCTCTCACATTCGAGGTCGATGGAGTCAGACACCATAAGTGGATTCAATTATGCAAATATCGTGGAGAACTCCGCAGATCTCGCAAAGACAGCATGACAATCTTCTTCGGCGAGAATAGTCTCCAAAGTGTAAAGTACTCAAACACCAGCAATATCATCCATAAACATATGTTCCAAGGATACGGCTACCGGTGGTAATGACCAAAATCGTATACCATTTACTTCTAACGTCTGATGGAAACTAATAATAACCCGTTAAGATGAATTTACTTATAGTTACGTGAACATTAAACGAGATAAGAAAAAATTAAGCAACACATCTAAAGTCAATTGTCAGAAATGTCCAAACAACCAGAATGTATTAGGATTATATGCAACCGATATTTTGGCATATGAGAAATACACACACCATATTGCTTCCTTTTTTTTCATAACAAGTTTTATATTTTATTAGATTGTTTATGTTACAAGTTTGAAACTAAATTCAGGACAATAATATAATGCTGTGGTGGAGCGCACAGACAAAAAAAATAATCAATATTAGAAGTGTAGTCAATTAAATCTTAATAGACTAATTCTTGATATATTAGTATTATTTGCCAATATCTCCTAATGTCAAGACAACACCCAATTAATCCTACAAGGTGCGTAACAAAGTCCACAGATGAAGATCTAAAACAAGTAGTACTTATACCGTGTAGAATCTATGATCCGTAAGAATGTCTATGGTAGAAAGATTTAAGCTTAAGAATGTGTAGTAGATGTCATAGCATTAATTTCAATAAGAGAATCCCGTGATAGAACATTGTGAGCAAATTGCGAACTCAAATAAACAGATCTAAACTAATCTGTGATACATGGAACATTTCAGGCCTTCAAAAAAGGAAGTACAAGAGAAGGATGAGAAATCAAAACCAGAAAATGTTGTGATACTGTTCTCTGTTCCAAATCCAATTTTCCATGGAATAAGGTACTCAATGAAACTTTAAAGATAACATTAACCAAAAATTTAAAACCAAATAAAAAGATTAAAAGACCCACCAAGTCTCTTACAACCAATATGGAAACTGATGTATTTAGATTAGCTTCAAAATCGCTCGACAATGAAAGGAAATTAGAGGAAACTATTACTAGTCTCTAAAAAGGGGAGAATGAAACATACATCTATAAACAAAAATCAACTCACCTCAATTTTATCCATGGAGCGAAGAATGTCTTGTTCATCATACAATATATCTTCAATAGAAACTTTGCTCATTTTCACATAAAAGAAACTTGTAGATAGCCTTTGTTGCATGTGTCATAAAAACTGGCCCTTTGAAGGTGGTCTAATGAACAAATTCAAATATTTTAGCTTATTTTCTAGGCAAAGTAATTACATGCTAAATTTTTAATTAAATAAATGGCCAACCTTCTCCATGAAATAAGGAAGGATGCAGATGATCCAAGTGAAAGCCGTGATAAGAAATGCAACACATTACAATGCGCAATGTGCGTTGTAAATGCGTAGTGCACGAGCATCAATAATGCATCCGAAATGCTGTTGTATGGTTGAAAAAATATCAAGAAGGGGAGAAGAAATGAAAAATTGGAAAAAATGAAGATACATGTTCTAGGGTTGGATCTACAATTATGATTTTCTAGTTGGCCTTAATTTAGTATCCACTCGCTTCTTTCACTATTATATGCTTGGGTTCTTTAGATCTTGGGCAAGAGTGCGGCGTAAGAAATATGTTGAAATATACCAAAACTAGACTCCTATGTCAACCTATTTTCAGCATTTTTATTCTTCCTAGTGTTCTCTTCCAATATTCAACAAAGCCATGCCTGTGACAATTCGTAACAGGAGAAATTAATAGTTGATTTGTCAATCATCCATGTAGTTAGACTCGAATACATACAATGAAGCAATCTTCCTCGACTTTGCCTTTTAGAAGATATGAAGCTTTATTCCAAACTCCGCATGGTAGAAAGATAGTTTCACTAAGAAAAAAATCTTGTAGTAATACAATAAAAAGGTCAAAAAGAGTTTCAGAACATTTGATGCATGTCCTCAAATCGTTGTCGTGATTCTAAGAAGCATCAGCTTTGAAGATATATAATACGACGTAATAGAGCCAATTCTTTGCCGTGACTAAATGATATATCTTCCGGCCAATCAACTCGGGAAGAAATTGAAGCCGTAATTGTCGCCAAAGTTCAAGCTAAATGTTAGTGGAAAGACCGTGACCACATTTTCAATCCATGCCGGACAACAATGCGTTCGATGACTTCAGCCTCCGCCAACAACAGTGGGCATTTCCGTGGTTATATTCGGGGGTATAATTATGTTGCACCAAACCCTTGGTTTTCATCCGATAACGAATGGAAGTCAATAAGGCAAGCCGCCTATCCACCTTGTGACCCTTAAATTTGTTCTTTCATTTTCAAACAATAAAATAGCAATAACTCGTATAGTGTTTGTCTCTTTGCACACTATACTGAATGAGGAAAAAAAGAGCCCCATTGAATCTCTTTCTAAGCAACATGGTTCTAAATTTACTTTGTAATCATTCAGATATATGTCCGCCATGCTTCACCACCATTTGGACCCTTCATGTGGGACATCCTATTGGGGATACCTTTTATCAAACCATAACCATTTCTTTATGGGACCTTAGAGAAGCAAAGTTTATGCTTATAAAAGGATTGCAAGATATCTCGACTGACACCTCTTACTCGCCAAACTTACCCTACTTTTTGCATATGTCTCTTAATAACTCTCATATTTATAGTTATTTTAATTTATCACACAATTGTAAAGTGATAGTTATATATGTAGTCAGACAAGCACAATTAATTGGGAATAAATTGCTCAAGGGCTCTCGTATGTCTTTTTATTGATAATGTTCTTCTTCTGGGATCGAATGCTGCACCATAATGAAACGTTTTTTAGTCTCCACCTGGTTATTTAGCATTTTGGAATAAAGAACTCATAGACTAACATAAGACCAACAATTTCCCAACCAAAATTTCATAAGCATTGATAACAACACTACCCAAACAAAGCTTGTTCCAAAAAATGATTATCGCTCTAACCATACAAATAAGTAATCGCCAATTTCTTTGCCGCAATTGAGCAGTTTCTACCACCATAGTTTTGCCAGCAACTATGGTGAACCATGTAGAAGCTTAGCATGTTTCTTTATGGCATGCCTAGTCATGGTGGGTTTGTTTGTGGGTTGAGTCTGTGCTAAAGCCAATCGCATTCGCGTATAAATTTAGAACAACTATACTT